>JARYHS010011408.1:122107490-122333744 GCA_031002005.1 Vandiemenella viatica
CCTTTGCTGGTGCGTGTCGTGCGGGAGGGCTCGCGAGATGGTAAGAGCTCGCGTCAGCACGTGCTGAGCTCGCACAGTGCAGAGGGGGCGCTCTACAGCGGCCACTAACATAAACTGCATCAGTCGGGCAGCGTGGGCGTCTGCGGAGAACTCAGATATCGTATTTGTCTAAGCTAAATTTTGATAATAATTTCATTAATTATTTGTATTGTTTAGAAGAACATCTATCTACATAAAATGATAATTTGGTCACAGTGTAAGCGTGTCCGTAAAGCTGACGTCACGGTCCTGCTCTTCGTCGCTGAATAAACAGCGGCCAGAGATATTTGTGCAAAATCGAGGTTATTTAATAATAATGCTATTTGGTTGAACAAATAAGAAGAAATGAGTTTTGTTCAGATCAACACATTCATTATTAGTTGCTTTTTGTTTATTTATATTCGCTCGATGTAGATGGTTTTTCATAATATCTGTCCAGAGAAATCGCTGTTACAGTAAACTAAGAAATGTGTACCGCGTTATGTAATACTTAAGTTTATCAGAGTTATTTACTAACAACTGCATTTAATTAAAAAAATGCGAAGAAATGAACTGCCAGAATACCATGTTCAGCTCGTTATTTTTGACGGTTTTACAAGCTATTTATATTCGATGAAGATATTTTCGCTATATTCTCAGTCACCGATAAAAATGAATTGCTAGAAGGTAATCATCAGTATAATTAATGTTTCTTATTCTAATTTTAATCTTTTATTGCTGTTTCTAAGCTATTATAAATCCTAAGGGAAACTATTTATTTTCACTAAATATTTACAAGGTTCTGATTGCCTCTTCTACGTCAAAGTACTGTGTATTTTTAGGTAGTTCGAATCGGGAATTTTCCATTATGTATGTGACTGATGAAATATTTTTTTAATTCTTCAACTTGAACTTTACTTTCAATTCTTGTAGCTAACCTAACATGATATGTTAACTTACAATTTTGCTGCTCCTGGGTCTGAGAACAAATATTTCAGCGACGCAACACAAAAGGTCGAGTTCTCAGATATTAAATCAGTTTTAGCACTATACAGAGTAAATTCCCAATTTATTATTTAGTAATCATCCAAATAATTAAAGACCATTGGCTTAGTATGACTAATTTTTTCGAAAATGGGTTTGATTTAGATTTTCGGATCCAAAGAACAAATTAACATTAACAGTGTTAGATACTCTTATTCGATACGCACTGCTGAGAGGACTTTTAACCCATGACTTTATTACAATAACTGGTGACTTGCAATTTTCCACCATCCCCTTTTCTATATACTGTTTTTTTTTTTATACAAAAAAAACACATACTTTTGCTCTAACCATTAATGAGCAATCATACTTTTCCAGAATCACTGACTTATAGGCAAAACTGTAACTTTTAGTGCATTGGCATATGTGATCATCAAGTTACACAACAGTTGCAAATAAGACTAATTTAATAGCGGAAAAAGAACATTGCATTCTGCGTTTAAAAGTACAATCCTTAAAACAATCATGAAATGAAAAACAAGATAGTACACACAGAATATAATAGAAAGCTCTGCATCTTTGTGCGGGATTAGCGGATGAGACTGGAAAGGCCACAGAAGTGGTTAAGACCTGTCAACCGAACACAGGGTGGAACAAAAGTAACTTTGCACATCTTTATATCTATGACAGACCATATTTAATATTTCTCATACCATATAGTAATATAGAGATTTCCAATAAACAAAGTACTGTACTTAACTTCTTTTTATGTTCAAAGATTTCCCCTTCTTAATCAATTCCCCGCAGAAGTCCATCTGTAACACACTAACACAGCTGAACGCACTGTTATAGGTGTTGGAAGGAGTCCTTTGTATATCCGACCATTTAGTCGGAAGTTTCTGGTTTACTCCCATAAAATACGTCTTAAATCGTACTCTAATTGGAGAAGCCCACTGGAGTAAAATTGGAGGAACATAAAGGAAATACAACTGCCTTACGTCGTCCATCTTCTTTTATAAACGTTATGAAGATGCATGCGAACAATTGTCGCGTAATTGGCAAGAGGCTAGGAAGATGACCAAAGCCGTTTTTAATAAATTAATTCCTGGTTTAACCAATTGAAGTTTAAACGTGAATTAAATTAATCCTGTGCCATAACATTAAGTGTAAAGTTAGTTTTCCATCATCCTGTGCGCAGCTTGGTGATAAGGATTTTTTAGAATTAGATCACAGTCAGAACAGTTGAAACATGCAGCTTGATGGGTGAGCGGTAATGCGTGGAACTGACTTTCGGCTTTCCAGATTTCGGTTTCCGATAGTTTCCTGAAATCACGCCAGGCGAATGTCGCCTTCGTACCATCAAAAGACCGAGGTCGACTTCCTCTTGTTGGTGGCATCCAGTTCTCACTTGTCTCTAACGACCTCGCGTCTACGATCCCAAAGGATGGAAATAAAGAAACGTAAACATAATTTATTAAAATAATTATAGGAAAAAAATCTATATCGGGTACGTGAAATACTAGTATTTGCCTTGCAAAATACATACTTAATATCATTAACAAAATCAGGAAAATAAGCTGACTTTATGATTAGATGAAATATTCATTTTACCCTCAACTCAGTAATTCGGGAACTATAAAATACTGGACGCAAACTGATAGTCCTGAACACATGCTGCCAAGTAGTTAATTTCATATTGTATATCTATAAGCGTCTTCAGCATATTCGTAAACCGTGAAGTCTGGGAATGAGTTATATCAAAAAATAATTTGATGTAAGAAATTTTGCTTAATATCTACTTTTTTTATCTACACGATTTGTCTTTGCCATACCAGCAGCTTCTGTGATACTAAAAATATTACCTCTTAGTAATGGCGGGTGAGGTGGACAGGTATTGAAATATAAGGACAGCCTCTAGTTGGCTGTACTAAGAAGCATACTTCTATTTATTTTTATTTCCTTAAAGTTGGCTGATTCCACTTCAAATATACCATCAAAACACACATAATATCCGTTTGGAGATGCGTATATTTCTAGAAAATTAAAATGGTAGGTAAGATTGCCTTTCTAACAAATTAAAAAAGTCCTGCACCCATTTAGCTAACAGTCTGTGATTTTTAAGCCCCTCAGCCTTGCTTTTCGTGCTAATTAAACTTCAGATCCCGTCTTCCTCCCTCAAGTAATCTACCGAACAGCCTAACTTCGCATATGATTCCAGACATTTGCTCATAATAATGGCTGGTGCCACGTAAGGTCTATCCCATTTCAAATCTGGAAAGCGATCGTATAGTTTTGGGAACTCACATATGCACATTTTAAAATTCAATAATTCGGCCTCGTTGTATGTTGGAAACTTTGTAAACGCTTCGTGTGCAGCTGTTCGTAAGTTTAATAGACTGCCAGTGGGTAATCTCTACTCCGAGTACATTTCGAATATTTTATGTTCGAGCAAACTCTGAGAATGGTAAATGGCGTGAACGACACCGCATCTATTTGGACTGGAAGTATCTGCACGTGATAAGCCGTCAGTTGCACGCACGGGAGTTCACGTGCAGAGATACCAAGAACGCGGTTTTACACTCCAGCCGAAAAACGTGAACATTATTTCCTCATTTCCAGCCCTCACAAAACGTTAACCAATGGTCCATTACTCACTCCCGTTCTTACTCCCATTTTAATGTCCCCCCGCCTTTCTTCCACTATTACGCACAAAGCAAAAATTGACATTTAGCTAAACACGAAATCATGTAAGGAAACTGTAGAAGACGCACTATGGGTCTATTTGACTGGCATCATAATCACTCAATACTTTTGTAGTTGTTGTTATTGTGGCTTTCTTCTGATGATTTCCTCCCATCATACAGAAGATGGGAGGACTGACTGACCGAAACGATATATATTATATTAGTTTTTTTTTTGCTTATAGCTTTACGCTTTGTCGAAGTCGAGGTTATTAGAGGTGGGAAGGGACCAGGAGCACAGAACGGGAAGGAATTCGGTCATCTCCATTCGAAGGAACCGTCCGGTTATTTTCCTGGAGTGATTTGGAAGGTTCAAAACTGTATTTTCCAGCATGCCGGAGATAAGAGCATATGTTACAAACACAGATGCTAGTATCTTTTAATATAAATCAATCAGCATTTAATACAGACCATTTAGTTGGCAGTTGTTAAAAGCTTATACAGTTGTATTTCTTCCACCATAGTAAAATCAAATATCCGTTTTGACAGCGGTGTTTAGTACAGGAGATAATTCGTTGTTTTAAGGGCATAAAGAGATGTACATGGTGACTGAAGACTAAACTACTGTTCCCTTTTATATTGCTTTGTTATTTACAAACTTGTAACTGTGAAGGAACCTAGAACATCAGTTATGTATTCCATTTTTTATTCTATTTTTTTTCTATTTTTTTTGCCTACAGGAATGAGTGTTTATTAAACAATTGATTTAATTATTATTTTAATTGTGCTGTTCGTTACTGTTCTACGGCGTACTGTAAAAAACTTGGACGCTCCGTTATATTGGCCACATTTTCTTGGAAGAGTTTCAGTAGTCAGCGACTGCTGAGTTTAACCTAATTAGATACATCCTTTTCTAATTCCCATTGTTCCTTAGTATTCATGATTGGAGAGTTCCATTACTCTGTGTCGAAAGTTATAGAGGTCATTGAAACTAAAAACATAAGTCACCTGAAGGAGCTTGGCTGAATTTCACAGTTCGCTTACTAGGGCCTTGGCTGAATGCAGGAGACGTGTATTCATTAAGGGAGTGACACCCACCACCAGTTTATTGTGCGTTTAGAGACAGTACAGAAATTTCTTCTAACTGTATTTCTATCTCTGATTACCGATTACTCTAAAGGAAAAATCACGGAATTGAAGAGATTAAAATTCATACCAAAAGTGTGGGTATTAGCTTTGATGTTTTAAAAAATGCTTCGCACCTGTCATCCAGATATTTGGCAGCGTCTTACATAGCGATGCTTGAGCTGCTTCAGAAGCAGTTTCTTGTAGTTGGGAGTAGTAATGTTAGAGTCGTGTTAAGATCCATTAGGAAACTTGGTTACAGCAATAAGACGAACTCCAATGCGCACTTCGGAGAGCAAGTCTGACATTTGGAACGGTGCTTTCTGGCAGACAATGAGAATAGTGTGAGCAACCATCCCTCACATTACCACCGAAGATGTCTACTGAATTAGTTCCGAAGTGATGCTCTTTTCTTTCCAACATCTCTCGAAAAACCAAAACACCGTTGACCACATGCAGCACATTTAACTGAACGTCCTGTGGTCCCTTCTGTGAAAATAGTATCCAAATAATTAGGTACCTCATGAATAGTGGGCAGAGAGCCCTTCCGTAACCACATAGCAGAATCTTCCACGAATAGACTGGAAAATCGTATATATGGCTGGCGATTGATAAGATACCAGTAAGTTTTGGTACTTTTATGCTAGGTCGGGGAAAGTAGTCCAAAGAGGATATAAATAAGAGGTCCACCATACAAATGTTACAGAAAATTAAATCTTTCCTGATTAAGCGGAGAAGAATTTACAAGAAACAAGGGAAATCAGGCACCACTGCTAACCGAACTGATTTTTGTTTGAGTTTAGTCTGCAATAATTTTTCTTATAAACTTGAGCAATTTTCAGGGTGACAGGTAGATTAACATCTTAACCAGAATAAAATAATTATTGATTGTAAATTTGTATCAAGTAAAAAAAAAAAAAAAAAAAAAAAAAAAAAAAAAAAAAAAAAAGAAAAGAAAAGCCCTTCAAAACGAGAACAATCTTCCGGAGTTATATATGTCCTGAAAAGTAGGGCGTAAGTAGGTTACTTCATTTTTTTTTCTTCTGGCCTCGTTGATGTCATAGGCGGGGAGGGCTCGGAGAAGGAACGGAAATAAATTTGGCCGTGGAATTTTTGGAGAAACCATCCCCACATCCGCCTGGAGTGATTTGGAGAAACCATGGTAAACCCAATTCTGTGTGACCGGATGGCGATTCGAACCCACGTCTTCATGAATGCGAGACCAGAGCGTTACCGTGCACCCACCACTCTCAGTATAGAAGAGCTGTACAGTTACATAATAAACTGAAACGAATGATCCTCTTGATTACGCAAACCTCACGGAGGTCTCAAGAAAACGTGTTGTGCTGTGCAACAATATAGTAACGTACGGAATGACAAACAAACCATTTATCAAGCTTTCAGTTGTTTTCCCCTACATTGTACTTTCCTGAAATGTGGCAGGAGCTAAGTTACATACAGGGTGCCTCAAAAATAAACTGTGAGGGTGGGTTTCTCAAACCAGAAAAATGAAAAAAGTCAATATTGACAAAAGTCAGAAATTCCTTCGATTTTGATTTATTGATGAAAGTGTACATTGGACGTGTTTTGAGGTACTACCAAACAAGGTAAGTTTGTTATCAGCAATTCTGTTAGATAGTCGATATAAGTCAATCTACTAATTCACTCAGAAGAATAGTAGGTGACTGTCGGCTCCATATGTCCTCTTAAGACTTTATCTACAAGGACTTTATTCGGAACACTCTTACATACTAGCTAAAAGGGAAAACATGTCGATTATGCATCATTGGCCCCAGTACATTTTATTCAAAGTGCTCGACATCTACCATGACAAATTAGATAAGGATGGGAGTACAAGATCTAAATCCTACACGCTCTCATGGTCTAATTCCTTTGGATTTTTATCCGAAGGGTTACGTAAAACAGTTAGTGTATGCATCAGACATTCAGATTGCAAAGAGGCTGCATCAAAGTGTCATGGACGCCTGCGAAACCGTTCAACACCTTACGGGTGTAACTGAAAAGGTGCTACAGTGCATCGTCCGATGAGCGCATGCATGCGTAGAAGCAGGCGCAGGGCATTTTGAACAGTTGTTATACGTTTCTGCGTTGCGAACAATAAAAAACTTTCTAATAAGCTGACAGATAATGTGTTACTGTGAACTGTTCTGTTGCGTGGAGCCGAGCGAGCTGCGACACTTACCCTAGTAGTGGGACCGTCCTGGCGCACTTACTGTGGTCGAACATGTTTTCAGTCGGCATACGGCTAGGAATAAAAACATAGCTATGATGTCTCAGGAATCTCCTTGGAATGATCTCAGTAGATACGGTTGAGCGGATTTATTACAAAAACTGATTTAAGACATACATTACAGAAATTGTTAAACAGGTCGGATGTTTTCGGATAGTGAAATAGTCTTTACTGAGGCAGCGGAGGGGAAAACGAACGGTGGGACTTGCCTAAACATGGCGGTTATTACTTAATAACAGGACTACTCTGCATAAATTCACATCGTGAACTACTACACATCGTCGTCGCCAAGTAGCGTCCTCGGGATTTGGAAGTGGGGAACAGGCGTTCCTATTGGCTGGATGTCACGCCGCTTTTGCATGTATATCACATGCAGGGTGCATACTAGCTCCGGCTCGTGGGCCATGATTTCCCCGTTCCCACAAGAACTGTGGCGCTAGGGCAGACCTGGCGGGCCGCGTCAAGCAGCTAGCTACTGTTACGCAGCCTGGCTCGATTCAGAAATCATCTACCTTTTGTTTACGCTAGTAAATGACTACAAAAATTAATAACCGCTACAGTACCTTTATGAAAACTCAAAAACGAAGAATTTTCGAACATATGTTTTGGTGTGGGCAACGCGACCCTAAATTCTGTAAAGGTATTATTATTATTATTTACTTATGGCTTTACGTCTCGTTGACGTCGATGTCATTAGAGGCGGGAAAGGACTGAGGGCAAGGAACGGGAAGGAATTCGGCCATGGCGTTATTGAAGGAAGCATCCCGGCATTCGCCTAGTGTGATTTGAGCAAACCATGGAAAATATCAAATCTGGATGTCCGGACGGGGATTCGAACCCGAATGCCAGGCCATAGCGCCAACCGCCCCCCCCCCCAAAATAATCATGATCCGTGACTGACCTTACAACATGGCGCGGCCAGTAGCAGGAACCTGATATTTGGACTGATAGGGGCCAACCAGTCAGTGCGATCAATATTCGGAATGAGAGTGATCAAGATGTTTGGAGACAGTAAGAGAGCCTGGAAGGAGATCTTTTATTCTATTGCGGTAATTTTTTGTGTCCCGCGATAAAGCACACGTTAGAATTATCAATAACTTATCCAGCTGTTCTAAATTCTCTGAAATACGTTAATTCGAACCTCTATGAAAGCATAGTTGCCTCATCAGAAATCTATCGTGAGTTTAAGCCTTCCTATAAAACGGAGTCGTTTTAACTGAAGAGAACAAGGCAAACTTTAGAACAATATTTCGGGGACGAACCGAGGATCTTTGCAATCGGATGACTGTCATGAAATGTTAACAGTTTTATTTCAGTATTCAAATTGCAGGAGCTTCGTAAATAAACGGACAAAACAAAACTGTGTACTGAAAACAATGAGTTAAAAATAATTTATTCTGTAGGATTAATATAATTAAGTTTCATTCAAGGAGTATCTCAGCTGTGAATAAAACATGTGATTCTTTATTATTAACTAGGCTAAAGACCGTCAGACGTGCTGCGTGCGTGACTACTGACAACTTTCGAGAGAGCATGTCGATAACCATTTCATAAGCTTGTCGAATGAAAACTTTCTGCAAAAATCCTGCAAATCCCATCGTTTTTTGCTACTTCTTCGACAATGAGCAGTAGAGGGTAAGCAAAATCCACGATGATTAACGGAGACTCGCAGTGAGAAAATGATTATCGCATCTCTGCCTGGCATTATATCGTTTTTTATCTCTGCCTTCCGCTTTTGTACTACTTGAAATTACTTTTACAAAGCCCTTTGTTTCTTGTTAACTTTCTCTGAGATTTTAATATACTTTCCCGTTTCTTATCATCTGTCAAGAAAATCATCGGTTATACAGCAACTTGGTAACTGCTATAGAGAACAGATCGAAAACACTAGATGCTCGTCTTCTCCTTACAATCAATTTATGCATTTAATCGTCGTGCAAATACAAATAGCAACATGCAAATTAAAACTAACGTCGCATATATAATAATTTTTTTTATTTGCCCTTCGTATTTGTCTGCGGTTACTTCCTATTACCTGCCATCGTAGCTACATTCCTACTAAGTGCAAATAAAATCGTATTCAGTTATTCGTTTGAAATTTCCTGGTTAGCAAGTAGCGCCGTGGTGGCAGCCAGTGTAACTAGCACTTCGGACGTCACCGACTGGCGAATGTTGCCGAGCTATTGAGTTAACGTTCAGTCTCCAGGCAGAAAGCGTACTTTAGTTCAATGAAGTTTTGTATTAAGTATATAAAGAATGAGGATATAATTTGGACGACGAAAGTAGTTTTGGGCTGGCAAATGTAGCTAACAAATCACGTAACAAGCAAATTCGCTTCCGGTTTAGGAACTATTAAGGAAAAATATGCTCAGAAATATTGTGTGGGCGTCAACGACGGTAGCTCTCATTGTAGTGCGACTGCCGATCCACGATGTGATTACACGTAATCACTCCAGACGATATCCGGTATGGTTGCTTCATAAAAGCCGTGGCCGATTTCAATCGCGTTAATGTCTTACAATTCTCTCCTTCTCTAAGTACTTCGCCGTCGACAAGCCGTAAAGCTTAAGCAAGACACGTCAGATAGCGTTTAGAGTTACTATTAGTGTTCCCGTGCGGAAATTTCGCACTTTCGAGAAAGTGCGAAATGCTATGAAATGTATGGTACAGGGCGTTCGCCGGGAAACGTTACCCACTGTTAGCGCTACAAGGAAGAAACTGCTTCCGGCGAGCGAGCGGTCAGCTTCCGGCATTGTTCGACCGTCGGCCGCGGACTATTTCATAATAATTACGCTTCATAAACTTGTATGTGCTAAGCATTTAAATGTGACGTCAGTTGCGGACCAACAGTGCCATCGTGGACACCCTGCAGGTATCAGTTGCAAAATCTAATCCTAGGCCCCTGGTCTATTTCTGTAATTTTATGCACCACAATTGTTTTGTACGGCTTTAAGTGAACTAGCTTTGTTACTTTCCAAGCTGACGTCTTAGATACGCCTGCCTGCTGCCCTAACTGACTTAATGATTTTTTGGGTGACTGTTCTAGTCGAAAAGCGATATCGTCAATTTTCTCCTCTGTGAGAATACGGTTGACCGACAGTCTCTTTTTGTTAAAAAATGAACCCGTTTCTCTTACTTTTCTAACCGGACGAAGAATTGTTGATTTAGCTGGCAGTAAATCGCCAGGATATTCGCGACGACATTTACTGCGACACTTTTTAAACGACTTCTTCTTCACATATGTATCGTAGAGAAATATTCTTTGTTGCAAAACTGTAACGTACCATAATTTTACTCACACTCAAACACGGTACAGATTAGTAAGAGTATGAAGCCCCAAACCAGCCAAACCGCAAAGAAACGTTTATTCACAACACTGATTAATAAGAGACTGAAATCACAAACTAGCTACAGTGCGGTGATTCACGGCGCCGTGTGGCGGGAGTTGCTGGTTCCACTGTCCCAGCAAGTTGCCGACGGCAACAGACTGGGAGGGTAGCGTTTCCCGGCGAACGCCCTGTATAACTATAATACTGAAGCGAGTAGCCGTGGAAAGGCATCACGTCACTCGTGCGGTATCGACGCATCCAGGGAAAAAACACCCTGTTCAAAATATTGAACTGTAAACAAACAATATAATCTCCAAATTAGCAATTCATCAGAAGTGGAGACCTTAACCTCGAATATGGTACCTCACTTGTTCAACTTGGTTACGTATAAACGGAGAGAAAGGATTTGTGACAAAAAATCACCTTCTGAAAAATATATATATAATATGGAGGAACTAATTAGTATAGAGAAATTCCTCGGCTAAACACATCTCAACGAACAAATAAATTATTAATATTCAACGCCGTGAAAAATAAATTATTATTAAACTTGTAATGATGTTGATTTTTTTTAAAGAAAAACAATTTTCTTCATGGTTTTAGCCTCACGGTTTATACAGTACTACAAAATATCATGTGTATATTTGGAACTTTAAAATAAATTGAGAATTGGGTTAGTGCTAATGTTCGAAGCCTAAATTTCAAAAAACCTGAGTATGATTTTCGGTTCAATTATTTAAATTTTAGATTTACAGAATTAATTATATGGTATTATATTTTTCTACTGTTGGCTTAACATCAGCATGTAGACAGTTTCCAAACTTAAAACCGAGCGTGGTAGGTGAGCGGTAACGCTCTGGCCACGCATTCTGGAGGACGCTGGTTCGCATTCCCATCCGACCATCAAGATTTGGGTTAGCCATAGTTTCTCAAAATCACTCCAGGCGAATGCCGAGATGGTTCCAGTAAAAAAAATTCAAAGATGCTAGGTTCGATGAAGATGTATGTATAAACGTATCTGGTGGGCGCTATTAACAGTCTTGCATCAGTCGTGTAGTGCAGACATCTCCGTCAAATGGCAGCACGTGCCCGAGGAGTGGTCTGCTGAGGCCGCCGCGGCTGCCCGCGCCTATTATGCGAGCCACAGCCCCGCCGCACAGGATGCTTCCAATTACGGCGATGCGCGATGCGTCCCTCGGTAATGAGCCGGCAGACTGCGATGTTGGCCACCCTGCGGCAGCCCGCCGGAGGCGGAACGCACCAACTGAACTGAAATGATCCCAGTTCACTTCCGCCGAGCCATCCACGGAGCAATTCACTCGGAACGAGTTCTGCCGATCGGAATCCTGGCATACTTCTTCCTTCCTGGTAGCATGCCACATACACAGTAAACAAATTAATCACGCTTTTTTGTTTTGCTACAGGTTATATCAGCACTTAAGTGCCGTCTAGTGGGATTGCAAAAATGGATAGTTTCCGCAATGTTATTGACAAAGTTTTTAGTACCCAGTTCCTTGTTGAAGGGGTCACCTTGTAATGGTGTTGTCTCTGAAAAGAGGGGGGGAAGGGACAATCACTACTTTTAGGTTTATCGAGATTAATATTAATTTTTTTAAAATCCGGTTACCATAATCTCAAAATGCTCTAAATTACAGGTTAATAAAATATCAAGTTTATTTCACGTGAGAATTTGCGAAAAATTTGGGGACAGTAGAGGAAAAAAAAAAAGTCTACACTTTTGCTGCAAAGTCGATTTTAGGAGGGTATTTCGTAAAAAAAGTAAGGTGTGACCTAGAAAAAAAAAAAGTCTACAAAAGTTTCAACGGCGATTTCTAGGGGGGGTTCTCACGGACCAGATCTCACCCGAGGGGGGGGGGGGGCGGCCAGATCTCAAGAAATCTCACCAGGGGGGAGGGGGGGTCCAGAAATCCGGAAAAACACCTCACGTAATTTGTGGATGCCCCCTTATGGCTTTTACATTGCTGGGTATATTTAACTTTAATATTAAACATATTGCAATTCAAAGCAAGCAAGCAATACCCATACCTTACAATTTGCCTGATAAATGCAAACATTAACTGGATTTATATATCTCAAAAATTACAAAAAATGAATATGAAACATCGTGGCGTCGCAGAACAAGAAATAAATGTTAAACATATTATAAAAAATTCTCAAGGCGCCAATTAAAATGAAGACAACCTTATTTGAACCATGTTATAATGAACAAGAAGATTTTAAAGTTCAAATTTTAGGTGAAAATGAAATGCTAGCTAGTTCAGGGACATTCCAATATTATAGCTGAGATCTTATTCGCAGGAGTCGCTTACGGGTGTTTAAAAGCTCTTTAAAACCCATGGAACCTTGACCTGGCGTCGGAATTATTTACCGTGCTGCTGCAGCTGCTTGGAAATTGCGGTACATTGTGGCACCGTCAGATGGCGATCTCTCGGAAGCTCGCCCTCGCAGATGCGTATGCGATGACCGCTTCAGCAGGCCGGTACGCGCTGCTTCAAGTCTGCCTCAGGCCACGTCCTGCCAGAAAGTAAGTCGTCTGTACTTGGCCACGTCCGACCAGGAAGCGTCTATCTCGCACCCCGTCGACAAAGAAGTCCTCCCAGCAGTAAGTGTCCGTTATGGCGTCCTTCTTGCCACCGCCAAGAAGCCAGCTCCCCACTCCAGCACAGCGTCCGCGTGACCTGTAAGAGAATCTTTTCTCTAACATTTGCAGACCCCGTAGATATACACTATTGGTGAATCAGCTAATGCCACAATCACGTGAGTTGAGAAGCTCCTGTTATTCGCTGTTTGCTTTTGCGCCCAACTTAGATGACCTTCCACCCTCTAGCGTCCTTGCCGAGGGTCCAACGCCCTCGCCTCGTCCAACGGCATATTTTCTCTCTCCCCGGGCTCTGCTATGCCATTGTGTCCGACCCGCTCTGAGCGTCGCCAGCGAACGGCGTTGTCCAGCCATTCGAATATTCAAAACTTTCCACTGATCGTTAGCATTTTCACCGTTTACTCCCTTATAACAGCAATTTCACACTAACTAAAATTATAACAATAATTTTTGCTGCCTGGGCTTATCATAAATAATTACCTATGAATTGAATACACCTAATAAAATTTACATTTAATTAATTATTATAATAAATCTGAACATAGCAGGTCGCAGCCTCTATATTCATTGGAGGATGAGTCTGTCATACTACAACCTCAAGAGCCACCTGATCCACTGCCATAGAAAGTGATAAGCAATTCGTTGTTTGCTATTGACTGATGTTCAGTCCAGTCGCTGAGGCCTTGATAAGCAATTCCTTATAGTTCACCGTAAATTATTGTACTCTATTATTATGTGCACAGATTTGCAAGTTTTTGCAGTTAGATCGCCAGGTGATTTAAACCTTCTTCGAAATATGATAATTCCTATAACTTCCGCAAGATCAGGTACTTACTGAAATAACAAAACTGCCGTTATACGTTGTTATTTCACTTTTATTCCTCCAAAATCTTCACCAACACATACACGAATAAGGTCTCAACCTCTTCCAAGGATTCTAAAGCACATTATAGATGCATTTTCCTGTTAGCGCAGTTTCCAGCGAACTCAATCGAAAGTCGGCAGCAGCCGACCTCTGGGGCTTAAACAGGCGGCGCAGAGATTTCGAGCAAACATCAGAAACGCCGCCAGACGCTTCTGGATCGCTAAAATCCCTCCAAAACAATGCAAAAACAATCAGAACTTACACAAAGTTAGTTATAATCTTGAAGAAACATTTTTAAATAAAAGTAGAGGAAATTTACACGCATTTAAACATAAAATCGATAAAATTAAATAATCCAAATTGCCAAGTAGCCGAAAATCACATTTAAACACTATGGATGCAAGAACATTAAATATTAAAATCATGCAACTAACATTTCTGACGTTATACTGCATTTAATCAACTTACAAATAAACAATTTCAATCCACCTAAACAATACTCAATTATACTAACCATATTCAGATTTACTATTAATCAATGTTTATCTTTCTCCAACACCAATGGACTAAATTGCTAAGACTGAAATTCATAGAAAGCTGGGTTTCGAGGGGCTGTTACAAACAGGAGCATCGTCACCATAAACACTTCTTAATTTAAGGCTTTGCAATTCTTTGGGTATTAGATACGGTAATTGTTTCCCAAAATCGAAAACTACTTTTATTACGTAACAATAGCCGGTCCAATTAAGAGAGGTGGCTCAAGGTCAGTCTGCTCTGTCCCCACTGCGCTACCCTAATCCCTACCTGTGAAGAGGAGATATTCCACGCGCCTCCCTGGGCACAGCGGTCAGCTCGTACATGTTGCAACGGGAGGGGATAGCGAGGAGGAGCGAGGCCAGGGGAACACGACCTTGAACCGCCAAATCGTAGTGAACCGGATGTGGCTGTTGCCTGCCAAATTCATTCTCGTCGCGTGTTTATATCGATTGGTGAGTGGGGGGGAAGAAACACTAATATGATACCGGAGTAATGCTGAAATCAAGATAAAAGTTTCTACTGCCACAATTGACTGGTAGTTTTTGTGTAGACAGGTTGGACATCGCGGCTAATGATTGGAGGACGAGGAGGCGTTGCAAGCCTTCTCTGATTTTGCCCAGTCTGCCTTCATGTTCGAGATGCCGAGAGGGGCAGAGTAATAAATAGTAACTAAAGACATCAGAGACAAAACCAAGGAGCTGGTGGCAGGAAAGAGCTGATACGCGTAAAGCCGCGTTCCCACGATGTCTTGTAACGGAGACGAGACGGGACGGGAGCTCATTAGCGGAAGTGTAGGGATGAGTGCGGGCCGCAGGTTAGCCCTAGCTTACCTCGCCGCCACCTCCCCACCACGTTGCCTAGTGTCGTTTGGCACAGAGCACTGTACAGCAACAGAAGGGGTGCGCACCGCTACTGCAAACCGATGGCAACAGCGCTCCACTACGCACGCCTGTGATGTTTGCCGACACACAGTGGGTAGCTGCGTCTTGTCTCCGCTAGCAGAGGCGGCCCTGTTCCCATTGCGTGTTGTTGAGTATTCGTCCCGTCCCGTCCCGTCCCGTCTAGCCTCTGTTACAAGAGAACGTGGGAACGCGGCTTAAGAGGAACCAAAAATGTCAGAAAGAAGAATTGTATATACCGTGCTACGACCAATACAAAAAAGCAACCAAAAGAAATATGGAAGAAGGAAGGTCTGCATTCTCAGAATTCGCTTATACGAACTGCCGTCCTGACTAGAGACACCGAGAGGCAAAGACGAAGAACGGGGACCAAGCCAGATTTAAAGAAAAGAAGGTAAACGAGAGAGGAATAGAAGATGTCGTCGAGAAGAATCGGCACACACGAAGAGAAATTCGTAAGAGACGTGATCAGGTACAAAGGAATTTGCACCCACCGTACCATCTCCAGAAATCTGGACGGAAAACGTTATTAAGCAATTTTGAGGGGAGAAAAGAATCGGCTGGTATGAAGGGCCACTCCAGCTGGCCCGGGAAGTAATTGGCAACCCGTGTTTTTGAGTGCTCTATAACGGACGTGCGATATGCCTGGGCACTGTCTACGATACCAAGTCACGGTAGGTTCCCCGCGGGCATCAGCAAGGGTGGCTACAGACGCTTCTCACTGAGAGTCCGTACCTACCCCTCACGAATATGGAGGGCAGTTCTTACCCTTCGATTCCGTGGGGTGAGGGGGGGGAGTGGATTCTGATTTGCATCTCGAGGGAGTTACTAGCTACGTTCCGGTAACCCAGGTGACGGATCCTAACCCTGACTTATTACGCTGGTAGGTTCTGGGTGAATAGTGTTCAACAAAAATGGGGCACTAATTTATGGACACCGTTATTCAAATATTTTTGCCTTTTCGACTTCACATCAGAATGAACATACTCCGTGGATAATTGGCTGAATGTTATTCGAAACCTTGTAACAAGACTGCTGTGTCAGATTCATACAATGTTTTAAGCATTTTTTTTTTTTAAAAAAATTCTAATTCTCAGTCATAAGCATGTTACGATAAGTTTGTGCCCTGAGTGAATATGGAGTAAGTGAGTTTTGTGAGAAAATTGCCAAAACCGCTCCCGCGAGCGGAATTGTTCGCGATGCATAATGCCGCTTGGTATGGTAGGCAAAATTTTCTTTGAAAAATACATCAAAAAGGAATGGGTGTCGAAGTAACTTTAACTCTATTGGAGTGATAAATAACATTGTATTTTAAGTAATGCTAGACAATTAACAAGTAAAAAAAAGAAAATAATATTGTTTTGTGTTACCAATAATTTTTTTGACGAAGGAGAACGCATACTGTAACGAGACTCCTCTGTCATACTAGTACAATGTTTTAAATAGTAACATAATTCATATTGAAAGGAGGATTGGAATATTTTCCTCGAGAATGCACAGAGCGGAACGGTATTTTTGTTTTAAGTCTGGAGGGAGCCACCTGTAACGGTGAAACGCGACCCTTTACATACCTGACCTGAGTGGCAACATATTTCACAATAGCGACGGAAGGCCCGCTTATCTCCAGCAGGTGCGGCCTAACTGACCTTTCTCCAGTCAAGTGAATAATTCGGCTGGACAATCCATTGTGCCGCGAGATGAGACATCCCCGCACCTAACGAAAAAGTATGGCAGATCGAGGTGTGAATCATGTGACTGTGAACTCCCAATCAACGTGGATGTTACAAAATAATAACAAGCTGTTTGGTGTGTGCTGGGTCCACATTTCTTACGAGCACACGGATTGGATTTCGACGGAGCTGGAGGGGATTCCGATACGAGATCGGGAGGGAGGGACGATTTCAGGAGGTCTTGCGGTAGTGTCTGGCGGACAGAGAGGTCATGCCATCACCTGGTCTTCGATTACGACAAGACTTATAACAGTATGGTTTGAGCCACCTCTGGCTTGTGGTGCCTGTTGCTGTTGTCTGAAGGAAGCGACGCAACGCCATTACTGTGTAAATGGTAAAGACATTCAGGCATTAAAAAGAACTCAGTGTTGCGCGTTTCTCGACCTGTCAACGGCTCTGAGCAGAGGATCACTCCCGACAATTTTTCTGAGCGTGTTAATAGCAGTGAGCAACCTGATTTGGTAAGGGAAGACTGTCATAAATTACTATTAATCAGAAAATATTAGTTAAGTCCAAGACTTAATGGCGCCCTGTTTGAATTAAGATACAGAAATTCATTTCTATAAGCTTGTATTTGTGAAGAGCTTTATAAATTAGTAGAGGAATTTTCAAGTAACCAAAATTCAATCGTGACATAGTGCTTAAATTTCATATAAAATATGTCACTGTTGTTTATTTAAAATTAACGTCTTATATCTCATATTGTAAGACTCGATATTAATTTAGTTTGAACCCTTGATTTTCATATATTAAATTAATTGCAAAGTTCACCGACGTCTGTAGGCATTCAGTGTTGAATTTGAATAAATCTCTCAGCTTATAACTTTATATTAGTGATGCAAGATAGCATATCACTTTGCACCCTCTTCCTATTTGATAAAATCAAATGATTAAAATTATCTATAAGATCAACAAAATCATTAATATTAAAATTAATAAAATTATAAATGGAATGCAATAAATAAATTATCCACCATAGCCCATCCACTACCTCAACCTCATCAGTATCCCAGCGTCACTTTTCCTTGAATTACGTTTATCAAGACAGATAGAATTACAGTCAACGAAACATTAAATGCTTCTCGCAGGTGAAATGTTTAAGTTTTAGGATATAAAATATCCCAAATTGAATAAAGTTTCACCGAGATGGGAGGAGGCATTTATTGGCCTCCTACCTATCATTCGGGAGGACCGGGGTTAAACTCGGATCGGCCATCCTGTCTGAGGTTTTCCGTGGTTTCCCTCAGACACTTAGGCGAATGCTGGGATGGTTCCCTACAAGGCCACGGCCGAACTTCCATCCCCCTTCCCTCCCCGTAGTAGTAGATTG
Organism: Vandiemenella viatica; assembly: GCA_031002005.1. Taxonomy (NCBI): domain Eukaryota; kingdom Metazoa; phylum Arthropoda; class Insecta; order Orthoptera; family Morabidae; genus Vandiemenella; species Vandiemenella viatica. The sequence continues at coordinate 122,125,860 of JARYHS010011408.1, forward strand.
GCTGAAAAGAGTCCCCTATGACTCCTTCTGCTGGGAGGAATGAAATGTAAAAAAAAAAAAAAAAAAAAAAAAAAAAAAAAAAAAAAAAAAAAAAAAGAATAATAGTTTGACTGAAAAGAGTCTGCTGTTGGAGAGTCACAGGAGACTCTTTTCAGCCAAACTATTAGAGAGTAGTTTGGCTGAAAAGAGTCTCCTGTGACTCTCCAACAGCCCGCCTCCCAGCCTTCAGCTGGGAGGAAAGAAATCGTAGATTGTAGATTCGTTAATAATAATAGGTTTCCATTTGAGTAGATACGTCTCATTCTTTTAGAGTCTCGCCAATCTGTTCACATAAAATCAGTACTGCCAGTCCTCCAGATGTATCCGTAGATCTACGAATATTTTTAAAAGATCAGGATTTTAAGATTTTTAAAGATATCTACGTATTTTTAACTCTTATTTTTTTTAAATATTTATTGAGTTTTCCTTATATTCGTATTTTTAATAAACTCTCAGCGTATAGTGTTAATAAATTTCAGAATTTTTATTAACTATGAATCTTTTTCTTGCAACTATTCGCCTAAACCAACGATTGAAATAATGCTCATATTTTGTGTAGTTATGGGTTTAAATTCAACCTTGAAAGATCGTAATACAGAACTATCGGCGCAATAATTATGCACGGTGACATGGCATCACAATGCAGTGTCTTCCGAGAGTCAAACAATGTGCGCGTAACCGATACCCGACAATCACAGCAGCCGCAGTTTAATATTTGAAGCAGCAGGATTTATAAGAGAATCTTCATTAAATTGACGTATTGTTACAATTTTGCTGTTACAGCAGATATGTTGAATTTAATGTCAACAAAGAAAATGTAATGTCAAAAAAATGTAAGGGCTTAGTTGGAATTTTAAAGATTTGGAAATAAAGTATACTTAATTATGACTCTCCCTTCAATAATTATTCATTCAGTTTAGCGAATCTCCGGATATATATAACCAATCTACGGAAATTTTAGCGGCCGTTTGCGCATTTTCAAAGCCACCAAGGTTGACACCACTGCATTTAACTGTCACGTAAATGAATTGGTTGATGCAAGAAGGGACTTAAGTCCATCTGGATGCTTTTTAAGAAAAAAACTTTATGCTGCCGTATGTACTAAGAATTTTTCAACCGCAGTATATGTATGCACATACAGTAGGGCAAGGGGTAATTAAAAGTATATTGCTCTCGAACCTCGAGTAGTTACGGTTTTAATTTTAATCAAAAACGGTGCTGGACTTATGTCCCTTTTTTCATGAACTAGCTTGGGTGGTATACTAAGAATCCAAAATTATGTTATATAAGACTGGAGATTTTCTCGGCGTTGTAAATTAATAAAATTTTCTCGGGTAACTAGCCGAGTTGTCCATCATTTCGGTGGTCCCAACCACTGCCGCCATTGTCAAGTCGCCAAAACGTCGTGTTTAAACGATGGTCTAACTCAGTTAGTTACCTAAGAAAATTTTATTTCAAATTATGAAGGTATGTAATGTAAATACAAATACAGATTTCATTGGTCTTCTTCGTCCTGTTCCTCTACGTCTTCAGTGGGCCAGTTGATAAGTAAGTTAAAAAATAACTAGTGCTTACCAGGGATTCATGGTGGTAGTTTTCTCAAGTCATCAAACTATAGCTTCCTCCATAAGGATTTTTTTCCAGGGTATGCCTTCTGAGTCGGAAGTCCTAGACACTGTGTTTCCTTCCACAAAATAAGTTCAAGTTCGTTTATAAAAAATAAGCTTCAACAGCTCCTGTGGATGCCGAATCGAAGCTGAAATGATGGAAACTGTATATTCCAAAGTATATCTTATCTTCTTCTATCGTGTACCTGTCTCCAGTTTCAGGAAAGACAGGATTTCTCCTGAAATATTGAGGCAACTATCTTTGACGTCCAGTATGCCTCCAGCTTTTACTGGTTTTATTAGAAATTTGTTTAGGGGTTTAGAGCTATGCAGGATTACTATTATTACTATTATTACTATTACAATTACTCCGCGATTCACTAAAAGTGTTTGGCGGAGGGTGCATTGCACCTATCAGGGAAGGTAATGGTTTGGAAAGGATATACGGGATATGGCAGGTGGCGCCCATGGGCTATTGTGAGGAACCATCCCAGCATTCGCCTGGAGCGATCTAGGGAAACCATGGAAAACCCAGATCAGGATGGCCTTTTTTTAAATTTTTTTTTTTACGTGGCCCTCTCCCGGATTATGTCAGTTAGTTGTCACGTGGAGTACATCTTGTAATTATTTTTTTTGTACCTACTTTTTATCTGACTGCAGTCACGATCACAGGGCAAGAACTTGAAACCTCTAATTGGGTAGAGTTCCAAATAGTTTTATTTTGACAAGAGAAAGAAAGATTTTGAACAAAGTGTAATTTTTATTGTGCCTTTCACCGTTATCGGTGCACAGGTGGAGAATTGTCCCAGCTGCAGAAATTTCGTTCATAATGTAGTTCAACAGAAAAAAGAAAATCTCGTTTGGTCCTTTATTTCCTTCACCCTCTTGGTACGAGTAGCAGTATTGTTTTTAATATCGTGAATGCATAACACGTTCACTTTTATCTATTGGCGTCTTGAACAGGTAAGATTCTGCACGAGATGAAAACACGACGCAACAGTGGTTCCATCTTCGTTGCGAACAGGATTTTCTTTTAAAAATTTCAGTCTGTTATATCAATTTTTTACTCTGAGATTATGAATCATTAACTCTGCTTCGGCATTTATTTTTGCCGACTAACTAATATGGCGGCCTTTATTTTTTGTATCTAACGCCTTGTACTCACAACAACAATCTAAATGTTCCTGCCTAAATCTTAGATTAATTTTTTTCTTGAAGTAGTTAAAAAAGTGGTAAAATAAACTGGTCTCTGTATGTTTGTCAGATTACTGTCTTCACACTGTTTTAATGGTGAGAGGAAGAGCGCGTACAAGTATTCGTGCAAGTAGGGACAGAAGTCATATGGACGTAGGTCCCTTCTTGCACACATCGATGAAATGGGATACCTTCTACAGTCTAAGGGATAACTACAGAAGATGCTTTCCTACACCAATCGATGTAAAACCCTTCCAAAACCTAAACTCACCGAAATATTAACTTAACTTCCTTTTTTCATGAACCTACTTGAGGTATTACAGTAAATTGACCAGTCGCGAAGGAAGTATTCTTCCACACATGTCCAGTATACTCCGTATAAACAGCCATAAAACTACCTGATTCTCACTTGCCGCTAACTGCATGTATTCACACAGATGTGCCAAACATTAAGAGATATATCTCCTAATACAGCGCGCGACCCCTTTTCGCTCGGCGAAGTGCCGCAATCCGACATGAAATTGACTCATTAACTCATCGGAATTATCCTGATAGAATATACAGCCATTCTTACTTTAGAGTCGTCCAGAATGGCAAAAGTATTGCGGAGCAGGATGTAGTGCTCAAAATGACCTTTCGATCACGTGTCAGAAATTCGATTGGCCTCATGTCTGGTGATACAGGTGGCCAAATCAATCTCTGAAACTGTTCAGAATGTTCTTTAAACGAGTCGTGAACTATTGTGGCCAGGTGATATAGAACATTGTCTTCTTGGAATTGCTCATCATTGTTTGGCATCATGGATACCAAGAATGGTTTCAAATGGTCTCCAGGTAACTGAAAATAACGATGGACGGTTCAGTTTGACTAGAGGTCCAAATCCATGCCATTTAAGCACCACAGCACATGCCAGGATGGAACTGCCATCTGCCTGCACCTTGCCTTCCTGGCAACCTGGACCCGTTGTTTTGTGGGGGTCTGCGCCACCACATCAGCTCTTACCAACTGGAATCGTGAGGCAGTCATCCGCAACCTTCATCTAAGATCCAATAGATATGTCCGAGAGCCTAGAAATGGCGCTGCAGCAGTTGACGTTTTGCTGCCACATGCACTGCCGTCGGTCTGCTGTTGCCATATCACATAGACACTAAATTTCGCTGAACAGTGCGCACTAACAATTCTGTGGCACGTCCCACATTGAAGGTTGCTGTTATTTGATGGATTGTTGCTGTCTGTCAACACTGACACCTCGAGGTAATCGTTGCTGGTCGGTCATTAAGTAGACGTTCGTCGCTGCGTTGACCTTGGTGAGAGGTAACGCCGGGAATATTCCCGGTGCACTATTAACACTCCGCATCGAGTTTTGACGGGACGTTATTTATTATAATATTGTAATACCGAAATCATGTAAGTTTTCTAAGTTTCACTGCAGCCAGACGTCGAGTAAGCACGTCCTGTTGTTCGATTTTCTGCCTATCGACAGTTCGGGTTGCAAGCTACACGTGCGGTGCTGAGCATGCAAGCCGATACTTTTCCAGGAGGCTAGAATACATTGATCGCTCTCACTTCTTGACTGACGATCTACAAGATAACATCTAGGCCTCGGAGATAGATATTCGCTGCACCAACCTCACCATTCTCTGTTAGTTGTGAACTGTAGGGCTAAGTTTCATCCCTAGGGTCAGTATTACGGGTTACAGGATACCTCTGAATTTGTACAACATCGACTGTAGTTGATTTATGGTCCAGTGCAATTAAATGGGGGTTTCCAGAGACATTGTTTTATTTCAAGTAGCTCGTAGCTGCCCGCTCCTTCTCCTAATTACAAGTTACCCCCGATGCTCATGTTTATTTGCTAGCGCAAGAGAAGAAGTGGATTGGCTCAAGAGGGAAGAAGTCAAGAGCAGAAGATACGAAGAAAGTCGGCGCAAGTCATAGGGCATCTTAGGTTAACCATTTAGAACACACGTGTCAGTCATCCTGGCACACCCTTTCAATAGGCATAGCACGATCCTATATATATACATATAGGGTCAGCCACAGCGTAATGTTGAATTGACGAAGAATTTCTGAAATGGAATGTACCATGCATCTAGAGCCAACTACCACATCGCAATCAAACTCTTTTAACTCATATTGTGTGGCCATAATCAATTTAAAAAAATCCAGACGATTCAAAAGAGTACAAATGAAATCCCTGACACTACGCAGCGTATTTATAAGCTTCTTCCCCGGTGCACTACTATATGGATAAATACATCTTCTAATTCCATGACTTTCAACGCAGCATTGTGTTCTTAATCCCCTTCCAAGCAATTTCTCGCATGTTTGTGAGAAGTCTCTTGTTATTCTTTACTGGAGATGGCACAATTTTTCATATGGCTGAGAAGTTGTGTTATGTGTGTTTAGTGTTACTGTCCTGTGAATTGTGTGGTTACTGAGACGGTTGTTGGTGACCTTCTCAACATTCAGCTTGACCAGCCTTTCCCATCCGTTATCATCTGCGGAGCCCTCAGAGGTTATCCACGGATCCCTTGGTAATAGTAGTAACATTAATAATTGTAAATTGCATATTACAGATTTGTCAATTGATAGTTAGACTCGCATCGCACACATGATGGTAAGAGTTCACGTGTTATGACGCCTACATTTATGCTTATGTAATGATTACTTTTATTTTATTTACGGTCCCCTTAGAATAGTCCCCGGGGGTCCACGCATCACAGCTAGGAAAACCCTGTTCTACATGTTAACGGAGAACCTAAATCAGAATGGCTGGTACGTCAGACTCAAAGTTTCAAACACGAACTCCTTACACTTAGCCGGTGCAATGTAAAATTGCATTCTGATTCCGAAATTTATTTGGGGCCGGGGCAGGCAGAACAATGTAATGCAAAAATTATTGTTTTCATGAAACATTTTGAGTTTTCACATGACTTCAACAATCAACTTCAGTCAACAAAACTGCTGGAAGTGTCTTGCTGGGGAAATATGCAAGGTTTACAACGCGATACTTCGTTTGTTTGTGACTGTCTGAAATAAATGGTGCAAGTTGCTTCCAATTACTCTAATGATCTACAACAGAGGGAATGGCAATTCACGACGGAAATGTAATTGTAAGTAGAATACCTATGTAAAAATGGAACCGTCACAATCTTCAAACAAATCTTTCTTTAGAGATTATATAAACTGCAAACGTAATATCTCCACTACACTAAATGCAAATGCTCATTGTGTGAAGAGTCCCGAGCAAGTTGTAACGCCATTCCTCCGAATAGCATGGTGCCTCCCGTACCCTGAAATCACTGAAAACATTTTCACTGTGCGAAATAATTTACCTTTAAATGGCTACTGATTTATGGATACTTTTATCTTAGCATCTCAGTGTCGCGTGAAAATAAAATATATCTTATTCCGTAAGATCAAGGGCTATAATCTAACCAAACCCAATAAAAATCAAACCAGAAGTATTCATTTGAATCGTGTTCAATGAAATTTATTCTAAATTTCTCAATTTTTCATCGCCACATCACTTTACCCGTGAAATCACGGGCTATTTATTAAACGTAGTGCCGTCAAAACACTACCAGAAGTTTTTGCAGGATCCCGTTCATCACAACTCTCAGATAGCTGTACAAAGAAACACTTTAAAAAAAAGTTTATTCTCCTCTGTGATATATTAATGGTACACCGACTATTTATTTTAAAATATCTCTAATATGCAGACTTTTTCATAATTAGAGTTTTATTAAAGATTTACATTATATATGCATTTTCCTTGAATAATTTCTGATTCCAAATTCTGGGATATCGAGTTACAGGAATACGATGCCTGAATGTTTCAACCAACCGCAACAATCTATTTTTTTTTTACTTATGGTTTATGCATCGTTGGTGTCGAGATCGGACTTGCGTCAAAGAGCTGGTAGGAATTCATCCATCACCTTTTGAGCGAACCATACCAGCATTCGCATGGAGTGATTTGGGGAAATGATGGAAAACTGAAATCTAGGTAACAGGGCGGATATTTGAAACCACGTGCTTTGGAAAGCCGGGCTCGCTGCAAGATACTAGCAGGCACATTAAGTAACAGAAGTTTTTTCCATATTGCTGAATATTGTTATAACAGAAACAGTCAATAGTATCTAGATTGAAACAAGACATTGTGTTTTCGTTTCGAGGATGTGATCTTCGCGATAACGACTTTGGTGCATATTTCGCAACCTCTGTCTCTGTTACATTTTCACAATTATTTAATTATGTCTGCTAAAATTGTTTGGTCATAGTTTCCCTAATCGCCTGCGCATCAATTTTGAAATTGGTATAAGCAGATAGTAGGACAATAAAAAACAATAGTGTTTAACAATAGCAAGCCTTAGAAGTCGAGATTTTCATTTTATGTAAGATATTGCGCAATTACTTTGAAAATAGTTCTGGAATGTCAGAATGGAAATACATGAATCAGTAAATATTGAAATTTCAAAGGTTTAGATAGGTTGTTTCGAAAATGAATTTATTGGTGTTTTCCATTCCCAATATCTGAAGCAAAATTTGTTCATAGATAAGATGTGTGGTGTATTACTATACACGGAAAATATTTGCAAGAAGCTGGACCCGTAGTTTGCACAGGTTGACGGTGTGAACAAAGATAACGCTAACCGTCCGGCTGCGTACCTGAATGTGACCTTGGGCCGGGTAGCCCTCAGTGAAGCAACAAAGCGTGGCCGCTAGAGTGACACGCTGGGGAGAGTACAGTGGATTGCGAGCTGTGTGGTGAGTGCGGGGCCAGCCTGCAGAAAGAGATGTGCGGCGACTAACGCCGGCGCGGTCTGTGATGGTTAAATGTTCTATGTCGTTATCCGAGTGAACGTGGGTCTCCGACAGCCAGCATAAAATGGAATCATAGCATTGGACGACTGCAGACAGCAGACCCCGCACCTCTTGCTAAATGGTAACTCCGCTGATACGGTAATCACCGCAAATGGTTATCGTATCGATCAACCCAGTGTCGCCCTAGAGAAAAAAATCATTGCCCCGCTAAGCCTAATGAAAGGACATATACGAAGAAACCCTGTGAAGTGTTGTAAAATGAACCGATTTTAGGATTACAAGATGTTTGTTTAGTTGTGTCATACTATTGTTAATAATATTTGATGAAGAATAATTTTGTAATAAACGGATATTAATGTCATACATAGGTACAAAGGCGTTGTCAATATATAAGACAACCACCCCATTCATCATATCAGCGATTTTAATAATTAATAATATTTTATTGATAATTTATGAAAACGAAAAGTAATTTAATTCTTAACCAGAGGTGTACACCTCAGGTGATAAACGACTTTCTGCACGATATGTAAAACCATGATGGTATTTAAATCCTCTGGTTGGGTAAGATAAGTGAGAAACTTATGAAATACCTGCTAAACGAAAACTAAAACAGTCATATAAACATTCCCAGTAGATTTTATCAAACATTCAGCTTGTCTGAAAAAAGACAGTTCTTTCCCCCGATCCAATCATCATTAATTTTTTCTGCAGCAGCAAATAATTCGTTTTTTTTTATGTAATTATCTTGCAACAAAATTTCTCTTATATTACTATATGAACACTGAAAATTTTTTATTCTCATATTAATTATTTCCTCGACTATTATCATGTGTCATTAATAACTGTTTCTGACTTCCGGCAACAAGTTGTTCCAACCTTAAATGATCCGATTTTTTAAACGAAAATCCTAGAGCTGACACCTGTACGCAGATGAAATCATTGTAGCCTCTAGCTAGGCAGCGCATATCATGGCGTTGTCATGTTGGAAACATGGAGGTATGACTGCTGTGAATCAGATACCACTTATTGCATATTGGCTGTCTTGGTTATGGTTTTATGCTGTCTTCTGTACTCGCCTTGCGAACGCTTTGACACATCCTCACTTTTGCTTTACAAATACACATTCGCTAATGTGTGGACTATTGTTACTATATAAATTAAACATCAATATACATGGTTTTAACATCTTAATTCTTATGGTAGCCTGTGTTAAGAAAAAAAAATCAGTTTCAAGGTGCAAGATCAAACTAAATTTGTGTTGTTTTAATACGGAGAGAAGAATTTCAGATTGTCTCATGTTTATTCTCTGGCTTGGTTGGTACCACAGCTTAAGGCCAAAACAGGGCCAGAGAATGTTGATAGCTTATTTTACATACACAAAGCAATCTTTGCCAAAGGTGATGGTATAGTTAAATGTTCGTCAAAATTTGAGGCTAAGCCGGGTTAAGAAGGATTTTCAAGGTGGAAACCTTCTTACCCCAAATGCTTCAGACGTTTGACGACTACTGTCTTTGGATCTGCTAACGAAACTAGAAATTCGATTGTTTAGCAAGTTAATTACTCTGTTAAATGTAAAGCGAGCTGCTAGGGAAGCTAAATTAGAGCAAGTTCCGAAATAATCATCTGAAGCCACGAAACGTGGTGTGAAATCAGTTAAAGAGTATCAAACAGCTGTTAGCACGACAATTACTTCAAACTGGATGCGTAACAGGTCCTGCTGAGGAGTGAGGACACAGCAGTAAGACCGCATTTTAATTAAATCCCTAATTAAGTTACGAGAGCGAAAAATGGAAAGCCTCAAAGTGTTTCAAATATTTGCAAGCCATTTCATCGGGGTAACCCAGCTGATAACGCGAGGACCCAAAATTCTGTAGGATCCAGTTGAACACTCCACTTAATGTTCAATGTCTGCTGGTGGCAAGGGAAAACTACACCCAATAATGCGAAAATTACTAATTTTCCAATTTCTCTCGAACAAATACTGCTCTGGTTTAATTATGGTTGTAAATAAGTTGGAATCACTAAGGTGGGCTACTGGAGGGTCTCGGGGACCCTTTTCAATCAACTTAACATAAGAGGGTAGGGGGCGGAGGTTTTAAATTTTTCTTTTTTTAATTTATTTTTGGTTTCTGGTCAATCGACCATTTCACCAACCTTTATTGTACATTTGTTCTTATACATTGATTTACCATAAATTGATTCTCTTAGGTAGTGTGTTTACCTTATTTTACATTAGTTACCAATTTACAATATTGTCGCCTTTTTCTTGCTTTACAAACTTGATTTTCTCCAGTAGCTTTCTTCGTTGAGAGTTGATCTTCATGTGTTTGTGTAACCGTTTGTAGGTCCTTAGTAGAGTGGTGTTTCTTGTATATTTTTGTTTCTTCTCTCTTTTGTCTTCTCCGGCAGTTGGTTTTGTCTTCTGTGAGCCTGTGGTGTCGTGTTGACTATATCGTTATTTGTGCGTCTTGTAAGAATCTTGCTAGTGTCTGGTATATCTTGATTTGGTTTGTAGACAGCAGGCATTGTATCGATGTAGGGAGGGGTACTTGCATCGCTGTTAATTTGCTAATTAGGGTGGCGCGTGGGAGATTATGTTTGCTGCATTTGAAAATAATATGGTTGAGGTCTGAGATTTCTTCCCCGTCTGCTTCGCATCGTGGAGAGTCCAATACTTTTATCCTATGTAGGTGGCTGGGGAAGGCTCCGTGGCCTAACCTCATTCGTATTAATGATGTTGTGAGATGCCTTTTGGATTTAAAGTTCTGGAACCACGTGTTCTTCATGACTGTAGGTTGGATTGTGGCGTAGTGAGAGCCCTTGTGCAGTGACGATGTTTTCCAGTAGTCTTGTAGATCTTCGTAGGCTTTCTGCTTGACGCGGGGGAAGGAAATCCGTGTAAGGAAGCGGAAGTGCCAGCATCATCCCCTCCTTGGCTCCCTGTTTGGCTAAGGCGTCCGCTCGTTCGTTATACAGTAGTCCTGCGTGTCCTTTGATCCACATATACTTTATTTCTGGGGTTTGTGAAGACAATGTCATTTCAATTAAGTCCATTATATATTTGTTACTATTAAGGTTCCACTGTGGGTTTTGTAATCTTTGTAGGGTGCTTCTGGAGTCGGAGAGGATTAATATTTTTTTAAACTTTTGTTCCATTCCGTATTTTAAGGCTTCTTTAATGGCGATGATTTCGGCGGTATAAATTGAGGCTTCACAGGGAAGAGCGAAGCAGGCTTCTTGGTTGGTACTGGGGCAGTAGTACGCGCTGCCAACTTGATGTTTGGTCTTGGACCCGTCGGTGTAGATTTGTGTGTAGCCCGGCCAGGTCATTGATAGAAGCATCGACGCTGCTTGATGGTTAAGGTCAGGGGGAAGTATATAAGTGCTGAGAGTTGGAATGGAGCATTCGAACGGTTTCGTGAATATAGGTAGAGCTGATTCTTTCGTTATGAGAGGTTCTATGAATCTGAGTTTGTAATGGCTGTAAACTAGAAGCGGGCATCGTGGGGGTCTTTTCCCTTCAAACGGCCCCATTATATTACTTAAGGTTTGAAGTTTCGATCGTAAGATGTGGTGGGAATAAGAGTAACGTGGAGAAGATATTTGTCTGCCCGGAGCTGGCGTTGAAGATCTAGAGGAAATTCAGCAGTCTCAATCAGTAGGGCGTTTGTAGGGGTTGTTCTCATTGCTCCGACGCAGATGCGGAGTGCTCGGAATTGTATCTGGTCTAGCTTGCGTAGAGTTTGCTGAGAGGCGTTGCCGTAGACGATGCTGCCATATTCGAGATGAGGTCTTATTAGTGATCTGTAGAGCTGTAGACAGGTGTCCGGGTCTGCTCCCCACCATGTATGTGCGACTGAGCGCAGTATGTTGAGTGCACCGCTGGTTCTAGTTGTTATGTGTTCTACCTGGGGTTTCCAGGAGAGCCTGCTGTCTAATGTTAATCCGAGAAATTTGACTGTTGCGCGGACGGGGAAGGTGCATTGTCCCAGTTGAATTTGTTCTTGCAGGAGAGGATTTTTCCTACGAGTGAACAGTACTGCCGTTGATTTTTGAGGGGCTAATTGTAGGCCATGTTGGTGTAACCATGTTGTGAGTTTTTCCACGGCTTCCGAGATCCATCTGCGAATCAACTCGAACCATGAGGCGTATATATAGATGCATAAGTCATCAGCGAATTGTAAGGTCTTGATGTGGGGTCCTAAGATGTTCTCCAGATCGCAGGTGTATATGATGTATAGTAGGGGGCTAAGTATTGAGCCTTGAGGGATACCTCGGTTGACGAGATATGGGCCTACTAGTGCGTTGTTCTTTTCTCGGAGGTATATTGTGCGCTGGTAGAAAGCTAAGTAAATACCGTTAAGGACGAAAGTCGGGATGCCCTTTGCTTGAAGTTTTCTCACGAGGAGAGAAAGCTGGACGTTATCGTATGCGCTTGAGATGTCTAGGAATAAACCCATTAAAAATCCTTGGTTCTTGAATGTTCGTTCAATGTCTGAGGTAAGGATGGTCAGGTTGTCTATGGTGCTGCGTCCTTTCCGGAATCCGAATTGAGATGTGGGGAGTTGATTGGAATGTTCTAACCACCATTCTATACGGTTTTTCCAAAGTCGTTCGGCGGTTTTGAAGACGCATGATAATAGGGCGATTGGACGGTATGATGTTGGAAGTTTTGGGTCTTTTCCAGGTTTTAAAATTGGAACTGTTATTTGCGTTGACCATGCTTCCGGTAGTTTATTTGATGACCATAGTTTTTGTATCAGTTGTATCAAATGTATTTTTGCTTTTGGGGGGAGTTGTCGAATCATAGCGTAATGTATATGATCGTATCCGGGAGCGGAGTCGCTGGATGCAGTGAGTGCTTTATCTAGTTCAGCTAGAGAGAAAGGTCTTTCGAATCCTTTGTATGTGTTGACTTGTTCTTCTGAATTGATGATTGTCTCGAAGGGAGGGAGGGAGACGATTGGCGGCGCTAATATCGCGGCGATTTCTTCGGCTTTGCATGTAATTGTTGCAGTGGGTGACGGTTTCTTCTTCATTCTACGTATCATTGTCCATATTTCTTTCGGTGGCGTGTCCTTCGAGATTCTGTTGCAATAGGTTTTCCAACTGTTTAGTTTCTGATGTTTGAGGAAGCGTTTAACCTGAGCGTTTAGTCTTTTATATTCGTTGTAGGTCTCCCAGGAGGGTTGTTGTTTGTACATTTTAACTGCTAATTTTCTTTTAGCTATCATTTTGGAACATTCCGGGGTCCACCACGGACAGGCGATTGAAGCCTTCCTAGTATATATGCGACGTTCTGGGATAGTTATAGTTGCGGCGTAGTTAATTAGGGAAATAAAGGAGTCATAATTTTCAATTGGAGAAGCGTTTTGTGTGCACATGTGGAGTTGAGCGTCTATGATTTGGGCATAACGGCACCAGTTGGCTTTGCTGATGTTCCATTTGCTGGATGGGTAGATTAGTTTTGGTCCTCTTGCAGTAAGATGTGAGATGGTGATGGCATGATGGTCTGATCCGAGGATATATGGGATGGTGCTCCATTGGAAGTCTGTGAATATGTGGGGTGATACCAACGTCAAGTCCACCGCTGATGGTCGAAGGCCTGGTCTTAAAATTTGGGTTGGGGTGCCGTCATTTAGGGGGATCAAGTTGTATTCGTCTAATAGTTCTTTAATTTCTTTTCCCGATTGGTCTTCGTATTCGCATCCCCACATGGTACTGTGGGCATTGAAGTCTCCGCAGAGCATGTATGGAGGTTCAAGCTGTTTGAAAAGATTATGCCATTCATGTGGCGCTATTTTGCTTCTTGGTGGTCGGTATAGTGAGATTATTGTGAGTTTATACTCTGGGAGCGCCACCTGCACTGCTACAGCCTCTAGGTACGGGACGTTGGTTAGGTCTAGGTCTAGCGCTGTGAAGTCTAGGGTGGTTTTGATTAGGAGGGCCACTCCGCCATAGCCGTCTGTTCGATCTTTTTGTATGACCGAATAGCCCCGAAAGTATGCTGGTTTGCTGAGCCAGGTTTCACTGAGTGCGGCTATAGATATTTGCTGGGTGGCTAGTTCTTTTTGTAGGGTTTCTTTATTTGCCGAAACAGATCGGATGTTCCACTGAAGAATTTTAAATACCTCCATTTACTGAAAAGAGATTTGCTATTAATTGGCGGATTGCCCCAGTAGAGAGTGTTTGGCCAGGAGAGTTGAGTGCTTCTGTTATAATGTGTACTATTAGCTGGAGGAGCTGGTCGATTAAGGTGTCATGGCTTGGGGTGGGAGATACGTTGTGGTACTGAGGTGGATAGGGATTCTGGATCGGTGGAAGAATCTGACCTTGAGTTATAATATTTGATATTTGTTGGTGAGGGGGGGGGAGGCGGTAGATGTTGTATCGCCGCCGTGGGATTGGTCGATATTCTGTCGGCCGAAGGTTGCTTAGGTTGGGGGGGTGGATGTGGCTTTGGGGGGCGGGTGGGATGTGGGGTGGGGGTTATGGATAGGTATGGGGTAGCCTGACTATGTTGATCAGCTGCTTGCATCGTAAGATTTCTATTTTGAGGTGGGCTGGGTAGCCACGTGGTCTTCTGAGTGAGGGGCGGGAATTCCTCCTCCCTCTGTAGTGTTGGGTTGGATATAACTTTCTGCGCGTAACTATGGATTGTTGGGGTGATGGATGTCTGCGTTCCCAAGGCGTTGTAGGCTTCGTTATATTTTACTTGTTTTTGGTGCTGGAACGCTGGACATAGTTTGTCCGAAGCGAAGTGTGGTCCTTGACAATTAACGCATCTAGGTGCCAAATTTTCATTACACAGTTCTATAGAGTGGGGCCCTCCGCACCTGTTGCATCTTACGGAGCTGCGGCAGTTCTGAAAGCGGTGTCCGAATCGCCAACATTTTTTACATATAATTGTTTGAGATATATAAGGCTCCACTGGACAGCGCGTTCCTAGAATGTACACGTATTGGGGTAAACATTGAGCTCTGAAGGAAAGTTGACAGACGGGAATGGGGCGACGTTCGCCATCTTCCTGGTTGTTTGCTTTCCTGGTGAAGCGCTTGACTGCTACTACTGGGTAGTCGGACTCTATTTCTTCCATAATTTCCCTTTCGTTGAGTGTGATGTCTACATTTCTAATAATTCCGAACTTGTGGATAAGAAAATTAGGGATATACGCCTCGAGGTTCTTGGTTGTCAGTACTGGTAATTGCACTAATGTGTTAGCTGCTGCGGCGGTTTTCGTTTCTATTCGGATTCTATTACGTCCAAGTGTGCTAATATTTATTATATTATCTTTAATCTGAGGATTATGTTGGAAAAGAATTTTTCCGATGGCCATCGGATGCAACATCCCGACATTTTTGTCCATACTTTCAATAAACACATAAAAAGGACCTACATCTGCTCCGTTGTATCTATTGTTTTTGCTTGGCTGTTTCTGGATTTCTGTTTGTAGCGGCCTATCATTAGGTTGGTTAAGCTGTCTACTTTCAAGGTTACAATTTTGATTTAGTGCAGTTTCTTTTGCCCGAACGTTGCTTGTCATTTCGGTACATAGTCGTTTACTAGGTACGTCACTGTTATCTGGGATATTTAACGGCACTTCTACTGTAGGTTGGGGCGTTAGTGCTGCGGCTGTACCTGGTACGATGTGATGCTTCCGAAGGTTCTGCTGGTCTGGTGAGTCGTTTACGGCTGCTGTTGTATATTCCATCGACTCGTTCCCATCGGGGAGGGGGCCTCGCAGCTGTTGCTCTTGTGTCGTATCTGGTGTTGTGGCTGGTAACATCAGGTATTCATCTTGGTTGTAGCAGGTGGTTAGGGCATGCTGGATGGATTGCCCCGTGTCCGGGACTAAATCCATTTGTACTTCTTCTTCTTGCGTTGCTTCTTCTTACACTGATCACTATTATAACTTCACTTTAGGTATCACGCTGTGTTACACACCGGCGCACTCGACGGTACGTGGATAGCGCTGTTTGTTACACTGTCGCTAGAGGTAGAGGAAGTTGTTTCCTCGGCTGCTCGAGTGGAACTGATGGGGGGCGGAGGTTGGCCATTGAAAGGAACCTTCCCGGCATTCGTCTGGGATGATGGCGGCAAACCACAATCAGGATGGCATGACGAAAAACCAGTTTTTTATTTTATTAAATGGTGGTTCGTGAAGCCCCTTGTAAACTCAAGGGCACCACAAGGTGTTATAGGCGTCAATTGCCTCTCCGAAGGAAGGGCAAGGAAACCGGCCATGGCCTCTCAAGCAAACATCCCGGCATTCGCCTGGAATGATTTCGGGAAACCATGGAAAACCGAAATCAGGATGGCACGCCGAATCACAGGACGTATCCACACCGACTGGCTACGTAATGTCGCAGGCGTCAAATCACCCCCTCCGCCTCCCCCCCCCCCCAAAATGCAGCGGTTGCGTCATCCGAGCGGATGTTACCCCTACTGAGAAGAACCAAACCAACGGGACCTGACGTGATTTATACATATTCGTTGAGGCGAACTAGGACCATGTTAAGCCATCTTGCAATTGGCAGCGAGTTTTATGTTCTTAGAGGCCAAAAAGTCCATTATTCGTTTTTAACGGGTCTGTTTGCGCTCTTCTGTCAAAAGGGCACCGCGTCTTCTTTTGTAGTTTTCGTCTCAGTTTGTCCCACTTGTCATTCTGAAATAAATAAATTAAAGATTTCTGTAAATAGACTGTTTTCTTCCATTCGCTAGAGAGCTTTATAGAATCGTGCCATCCTTTTGCGTATTGTATGGGTGATTTTCTCTATTTTACTTAAACATCTTTGTTGGATCTCTTTTGATGGACTCCATTATTGAAATTGTAACCCAGATTCCTCTCATAATTTTTCACTCTTTTATTCTCCAACTGTCCCAGGAGTCCTTTATCGGCATTCAGGAACAAGGTTTCGGCTGGATACAAAACTACTCGTTTTATAACTGCTTCATAATGACGTATCTTAGTATTTTGTGAAAGACATTTTTTGTTGTAGATCTCTCGCGAAATTTGGTACGCTATTTCCGTTTTGTGCATCCTTTCCAGAGTAACTTCTTTGTCCAATCCATTTTTCATAATAATCTCATACAGGTACTTAAATTTTTCTACTCGTTTAATGTCTGCGTATTTGGTTTGAAGTTTTGGTGAAACATCTTTGATATTAGTTATTACATCCGTTTTTTGTTTATTTTTTTAAAAAAAGATATCTTTAAACCGGATTGATTAGCAATTTTTTTCAGTAAATAAAATGGCTATTAGCAGTTCTTAAGTCACTTAATAGGATAGCGATTTAGTCGGCAAAAGCTATAGTGTCTATTGGGATCCCTCCAGATTTAGTTCCCATTCTAAATGGACTGTAGTCAGTTTCCTTTAATTTCGGTCACCAGCAGGTTGGAATGATCTTTTCATGAACGTAGTTAAAAATTAGTGGAAACAGTGTTGCCAACCCGAAATGATAAAATTTCGCTATGGGCCTGACAGAATTCCGCTACACAAAAATAACCATTGCAAAGAATATCGATAAAACTTACCTGTCGTGATGAAAATCCGTTCTTAAATGTAGGAAGTGAATTCTGAATAGAGATTTTAAGTTATTGCCAGCGTAGATATCGAATAGGGATGACTGAAGATTTATACAGTTGCCGTAGTAGTAGTAGTAGTAGCACCATTTGTTATCTTTATCGACGATATTTTTATCACACCAATAAATATTTCACAAAATAAGACGTAATTCATCAATCGGTTAAATCACGTATGTGCAAAAGAAAGACCATATCGAAGGATTAAATGGTTTTACCTTTTTTGTTGACATTATACTATTCATTTAACACAAAAGCAAAATAACAGAGTAACTGCAGTTGACAATCAGTCTTCATCACACGAGACAAATGTTTCAGTTTAACTATCTTTAAACTGATATGCTTGTCAAATTTATTGAGATGATTATTATTAATTTGAGCAAGTATATAGGGGGGGAAATACACTTGCGGGGATTCATAACCATCCTGCTTGCAATGATTGGTTATTTGATTGCGTAAGAGTGGGTAATGATTTATTTTGGCTTGTTTAGATACCCCGAAAGCGGAATTCCTCTACACTTGGCAGCAATGAGTGGAGACAGACCATCGCTTTACCTGACGCCAGTTTTAACATCTAAAGATTTCTAACACACTAAACAATCTAAATTTTATTTCTAAACCTAGAGTGTTTTTTTTTCTGACGTTCTTGTGTTTCTGGTACCGACACCTTTGGCATCCTGGCTAGGGTTTCAATAGTAGTTCCATGTTGTTGTCTCCTCTATTTTTCATCTTAAGGGGAAAAGTTCAGCCCCCTGGGAGGTCTAAGAACCCCGTTGATGTGTTGGTAATTTCAAATTGGTGGTTGAATATTTGGCAGTGGCTGTTTGTACCTGTGCCACCGTTTAGAGACTGTTATTCCAATATTTTGTAGCCTATCTTTTGTTTGGCGTAGTGTATCAAGTCTTTGATGGAAGGATTCGGTTAGTCTTTTTACGACTCGGTCTATTTTTGATACTTCATGCATTTCAGTAATTCTTCTTCTTCTTTCAGCATTTAGGATTAGGCGGAAGTACCTGTTTTGTAAAATTTATAAATTCGATAGGGTTTTTTACACGTTGTTCCCCAAATTTGACAGCCATATATTATTACTGGTAATATTAATGATTTGTAGAGATCAAGTTTTGTTTTTAGGTTCATTGAATGACTGATCAGTATAGGAAATAGGTTTTGATAATACCTAGGACGTTAGCCGTTTTTCTGCTATATGCTGACGAAATGTGAAAGTTCTGTCGATAATAACTCCTAGGTACTTGTGATCGTTCTTCCGCTGTATCTGTTTTCCGAATATAGTCATGTGACAGTTTAGTTCTGGTATTTTATGTGTGAAATATATTGCTGCGGATTTGTCGGAGTTTATCGTTATTTTATTTCGTTTACTCTATTTCTCTATTTTTTTTGTTGGTTTTGCATTCTGGTGATGTTCTACATATGTTTTCTTCGCTTGGTACAAATCGTCGTGTCATCAGCAAATTGGGTGACATTAATATTTTTTATGGTCGAAATATCGTTCACGTATATATTAAAAAGTGTGGGTCGGACTATCGTGATCGGATGGGGTCAATTAACAAATAATAATAATTTAAACATATTAGTTTTAACTAATTCAGTGCCGATTAAGTGAATTAGTACACTACCTACATAGGGCGACGAATTCTGCTGTTATCAAAACAAATTTGACTCGAATTTCAGATTTAATTGTGGATGTGTAAGACTAGTTAGTAAGTTAGAATGATTATGATTTTAGTTAGGCTGCTGGTATTTCTTAAATGTGATACGCATCGTCCATGAGCCTGGGGAGGAACATTTCACAGGGCTGCGCACTTGTAAACTTCCTGGGGCATCAGTATGCAGCAGGCCAGCGCCGTCCGTGGAGAATTTATCAGCATATCATAACATCACTGTGGTACGTGCGCTAAGACTCAATGCCTTAGGCGATCTCTGCTCTCTGGATGATAAGAAGGCATTCAATTCTCTCTGTACCTTCCTTTCTCATCTTTTATTGAAACGTAAGACGATAGAGTAGACGTGATAGTCATAATCAAACACGGACGTCGAATGAACTAATGTTCCTATTGCGTTTCTTCTGATGAGGTATGTAAAGCGATTGGTGGAAGTATCAGAAAAGAAAGGGAAAAGATGATCGTGACCACAAGCTGACACTTGATTTCAGGCATACTAGTGTTGAAAGATTTTCTTTCGTAGGGACCGAGGGTGTTGGGTGAGCGGTTAACGCCGGTTCGAATCGCCGTCCGGGCATCCAGATTTGGATTTTCCATGGATTCCACAAATCACTCCAGACGAATGCCGGTCTGCTTCCTTCAAAAGGGCATGGTCGAATTCCTTCACGTTCCTTGTCCCCAGTTCCATTTTGCCTCTAATCACCTCGATGTCGACGAGGTGTAAAGCCATAAAAAAGTTTTTCGTAGCTAGGGGGGTCAGGTATTGGAATAAATTAACGAGAGAGATGATGAAAAATTTACCATAAACTCTAAAAGAATTTTAAGTTGAAATTTTTAGACGGCAAAAGTAGGTGGGTACAGGAAAGGTGACATATGGGTGAGTAGGGAAATTACCACCGCAGCGCCCGCTCCATCGCAATTAAATTAAATAAATTAATAACACAACTCTGACCCAAATACGAAGTTCGGTTGAAACAGCAAGAAGGCAAACGTCTTTCCTTACCGAAAGCGTTAAGTTTAAACAGGGCAGTGTGCGACGTGAAAATGTACCGAGTACCTCGTCTACTAAACATGAGAGGGAGGTGGCAGCTGCGGTGCAGGTTACAATAAGGCTAAACAAACAGCTCGGCGACAGCAGGCGCCACCCACTTGTCGTAATGGCCTCCGGAGCATCGATTGGGCCCGCCGAGGGCGTCCACAGGCCATCGGCGGATTGAGGGCTCTTGCATCCCGGAGTCCCGGCGGACGGATTAAAATGCACAGTGGCACTTGTTGAAGCTGTCACCCAGACATCGTTCAGCACGGGTCTAAAATGTTACGTGCTGAATGGAAAGTGCATCATTACAAAAATAAGATCACACCAGTACCATATGAAATTAAATTCTTTAATTTTTCTATTATTAAATGCTCATTTTTTTTCTTAAAAAAATTGCCTTACCTTTTACAAATTGATGAACACTGTAAGGTATCAAGCATGGAACTAATAATATTGAAACAATGCATGTAAAAAATGTGTTAATACAGACTACTACAGCATAAAAGAATATATACTCAAGTTGACTAGCCTAAACTACTTTGAAATATGATAAATATCGTTGACATTGGTGATAAAGAACTATATTTGTTGTTATAGCTAAAAGTAAAATGAGTCGGAGGACTGGCATCTTCGCCAGTCTCAGCATTAAAGCTGGTCGGTTGGGGGTGGTTGTCTTGAGAAATTTTATCCCTCAGTCTTCTCTTCACTTCTGGTTGGTCGTCTTGATGGCGAATTATTAGTTGTTCCTTAGCGCTCCGTCAGCACCATTCTGAAGACTGGAGAATATTTTAATTTAGTAAATAAAGGAAAGGAAATCGTGCAGTAATAAATAAAAGTTTAGTATTGGTGAATGTGAGACGAATCATTAAATGTGGGATAGATTGTTTTCAAGACTTATTTTAACCAGAAGAGACGTAGATATCGTTTGACATTTTTGGTTGTAATCTAAAATACAAAAACGGACAGCAAAAAAAGTATTAACCTCTCACAACTCCGGTTATTAAAATGGCGGAACTGCGGATTTTTCCATCATGTGGATAACTATCGTTTCTGACGCAAAAAGACGAGAGTTATCTTACGGTCCACTGAGTTCGTGACTTTGTTTTTAGGTGCCATGCAACAGCAGCTATTATCATCCAGGGTCATCTCAGCGAACTATAGTCGGTTAAGCTTGTGGCAAATCATAGCTACGTATTCAAATGTTAGAGCCGGTGGTTCCTTGCCCTCATTTCCTTCTCCCGCCTCTGTACCCTGTTCACTCTGAACTGACGGCCCTAAGTCACATTTTCCTCCCCGTTTCACCACGCGCTCTCTCTGAGTTGACCGCTACGTCCATTAAGGCGGGTGGTAAATTTAGCCTTCGAAAAGGTATGGGCAGCAGAGTGGGGAACAGCCTTCATTTAATTGAACGGGCTATTATGACGTCATGAAGATCTTGTCGATGTTAGTTTAGTGTCTAGTCAACTGAAGTTATAAGTTAAAAAATTAAATTGTTTATTCGAAGGAACAGATTTCATTAAGTGCTGGATAATGTAGAAAATTCATTTAAACGTACAAGATTAATAATCTCTACTTGTATTACACTGACAGAAATTCAAAGTGCAAACTTCCAGACAGTTATGGTGGAATTTTAGGAAACTTTATGGATACCGTATGTCATGGGTCATACCCATAAGAAATGATAACAGACCGAAATGGATCAGGTTAAGTTTATTACCTTTACATACAGTTGTCAGAAAGAAGTGCGCTCACCTTGAGCACCTATACATTCGTGGATCCTTGCCGGCATTCAATCTATAAGTGTTCAGATGTCTTCTTACGGTATGTCTCTCTACGCCTACCGAGCGTGGTGGTGGTTCGAACTTATACTCCATAACTTATGACCAAACATTTAACACAAGATAAAAGTTCGCGACCGAGCGTGGTGGTGTAACGGATAGCGTTCTGGCCTCGCATTCGGGAGGGCGGCGGTTTGAATCCCCGTCCGGGCATCCGGATTTGGGTTTTCCATGGTTTCCCCAAATCACTCCAGGTGAATGACGGGATGCTTCCTTCAAAAAGGCCATGGCCGAATTCCTTCCAATTCCTTGCCCCCATCCTTTCCCGTCTCTAAAGACCTAGTTGTTATAGGAGACGTTAAGCAGTTAAAAAAAAAAATCTCTACGCCAAAGTGTTTTATGCAGTCAGTTTTTGCGTAGTTTGTGTTAGGTGACCATGTGATCTAATGTGACATCCCAGACATGCTCTATTGGAGACAAATCGGGGGACCGTATGATCCAAATTGTGATCGTAACCCCTTGCAAGGCTTGTGTTGTGATGGCCACAGTATGAGGACGCACGTTATCCTGTTGAAAATGCTATTAGGATGGTGGACATGAAGGGTATCACAGTAGGGTGCAGCACCCCCTCCACATAGTGGTGGGCTGTCATTGTGCCTTCAACAACAACCAACTCAGTCCTGCCGTCACAAAACCACGACACCAGTGGTTGAACCGGTGTGACGTTCTGAAATCACAGCAAGGTAAACCATTTCTCCACTACAACTGGGTACATATTGTCAATTATCACTTTGCCACAGACTGAGTCGAGACTCGTCTCTAAACACAAATGTACGTCATTCATGTGTCCATTTGCATTTTGCATCACACCAAGTTACACGATGTTGGCAATGAAATCAGGTTAGTGGAACACATTGCATAGGGGTCAGAGAGTGTAACCCAGCTTCAAGCAATTGGTTTACAATCGGTCTGGGAGGTAACTCTCTCTGTAACCACTGCTTGGATCTGTCCTGCGACAGCCACCTACATAATTTAGCAGTCTTTACGTGCTGTATGGACCTGTGCCTGTTCTAGGACGGTATACTGACATTGTACTACGGTCAATACTTCTGGAGATTTTACGATATGTTGTACCTGTTTCAAACACACCAATTTTCCGACATCTCTCACATTTAGACATTTGGGTACTGAGGGTCGTCACTCTTCGCCTTAGCATACTTGGTCACCAAGAACTTGTGGAGAAAAAGTGCTGTTGTACCATACTGTTCACCACTAAAAAACATAGCAATTTTCAATTTTTAATCATTTAATATTACTTATATGGGGATACTTGGGCCGAATTTCATTCATTTATCACAACTTCGTCTGGATGTTGCTCTTTTAATTTCCGCTAGTCTATTGTATTCCTGAGGTTGTTTTACTTTTTTGTTAAAAAACTATCATATCTTTCAGATGCCTAACGTGATTTCAAGTTACATGATTTACCTCACCTCTGTCAGCAGGTCTCGATCACGATGTGAGGTTAGTTGTTTTGAGTCGCGGTGCTGAATATAGTAACCGCCTACGGCAGCGATCCAATGTTACTCTTGTATGTTGACAAGTTTTTAAATTTTGTACAAACGGGTTTGCTTAATTGTTTTACAGTATTTCGATCCTGTTGTAGGTTTTCATTTGTGATCAGGGGCAATATTTCTCAAAGTTTTTTCAACGCAAGAACTATCAAAATAAGAAAAATAATTCTACTGACTACTAACTTGTATCGGCCTTAAGTCCATATTATTAAGCAACCCCATAAATTGTTATCGCCACGTACCGCTGTACGTTAACACCTACAGCTACGCTGAAGACCTCATATAACTGAAATTAACTTCATTGTTTAGAAACGACGCTCCATTTGATGCTGGCTGGTAACGTATTTTATTGTTGTAAGAATACAGTCGTACCCTGGATATACCAGAAATTTTGCTGGTCGTTGAAATAATATCTATGGGTTCTTGAAAGTTTGGTTTATAGGATTTATTTTTGTTGTGATGTCTTTTGTTCTATTAGAATTAAATTTTAAATTTTCTGCCTGTTGACAACCTGTTCCGTCTTCGCCGACCACTGGTGGTTGAGAAGCACCGATGTAGGCAGATGTTGGGACGCTCACGAATTACGATCGAAGTAACTACTACACAGGTAACAGGGAAGTCACACTAAGGACACAGAACATAGTTAACACTAATATGTAGTACCTAGCACAAAAACGGATCGTGCGGGAAAATACAATTCTACGTTGCAACATAAATACATGGCGTTAATGCTAAGTGAAAGTGGGCTAGTTTTTTTTGCCTCTTTATACACAGCATTTACATGTATCTTCTTCCCGTCCTGATAGTATTTGATTTGTTATACAATATAGCCTAAGATCCGGCTGCATTATTTCTAGGTCCATCAGTTATTTTATCAAGAAGCAATTTTTATATATAATTAATAGTAGCAGAATTAGATTTTGCTGAGTTTTCTATCGAAATATGACCACAGGTATTTTTAATTAATTTCCTTTTTTTTTAGAAAAAAGTTCCGTTCACTTCTTTTCTAAATAAATTATAACTTATATCAAAGACAGACATGTAAAGAACAAGAAAAGCTCTGGTTGCGAACGTAAAAGACACCGCGAGTGTTGGTTGCCAGCTGAGAGACGGTGTGGTGCGCTAACATTCTCTCGGTCATACATATCTTTAACAGCTGGCAATCCATACTTGCGGCCACTTTTATGTAGTTAACCAAAACTTTTTATGTCAATTAGATGTCATTCTTTGAAATGAATTATATTTATTTATAAAACAAGTGAATGAAGTTTTCTGAAAATTTAAAAAAAAATTAATAATATTCTGATAGGTAACCCGACAGAAACGTATTCTACTACTATTAACTATACATAAAAATTGTAATTCAATCAAATAACAGATGGACATGGAAATCATGCAGCCGGATCTTGGACTAGTATTGAAATGTGTTGCAATTAAGAGGGAGAAACAACTATGAAAGAGCCAATTTGTGTTCTGCTTGTGCAAAGTGTCTATTACACTCGTTTAAGAGTTTTTAGAAAAAATGTTCTTTAATTACAGTTTATTGTAACAACTGTAAATCAAACGAGGTTTCACTATAATAGTTGACATATGTATTTATAATAAAATGTACTATAAAGGCAATTACAACTTGGACGATTTTCCCCAACAGATTTTCTCGATTCATCTCGTGGTTGCAGCATTGGTGCACGTGCTCGTCAGTTGTGTCGGTCGGCGGATTGTTTTTGCTGCGGCTTGATGTCCTTTTCTGTGGGCCGCCCGGTCCTTCGGCTGTTTGGGTAGAGCTGGGTTTATGTTTACGTCTTTCGATGGTGGCTTGGAGCTTCCACTTTACAGGACATCCTCCGTAGCTGGCGGCGTGGTCAGAACCACAGTTAGCACATGTCGGCGTTGCTTCTCGCGGACGTGAGCAAACCAGGGTTCTGTGGTTCCCGCCGAAGCGGACGCAACACACTTGCTTGTGGCAGTCCGAGGCTTGGTGCTCTTGGCAACGGAAGTATTACTGTATCGCTGCCATCGGTCTCCTCCTCTTTGGCCGGTTTTTGAAGTTCCGTCCGCTCCTGTTAGTGTCTTGGCTGCTGGCCAGGGCGGTGTGCTTGGCTTTTGTGGACACGATCCTGCCTGTTGCTGGGGTGGAGTGGAGCTTTCGTCTTAAAGTTTTACCGCTCCCTTGTTGGTGGTCTTCTGGAGGTGATTCAGCATGTTGTGTGACCATTGCTATGTGCCGAATGTTCCCTTGGAAGTCCATGCTGTATTTTATGTTCGTAGTTTCTAAGAATTTCTTGATGTCTTCGAGATCTGCTTCGCTCATACAGGTGACGAGCATGCTTGCGCCATTATTGTCCCTTCCTGCTGGAATTCTCTTGATCGGGACGTTCCTGATCGTTGTGGCTGCTGTCCTGTTGCTCGGTTTTGTTTGGTTGCTGCTCGATGTCTTCACGGTTAGATGATGTCAGCGTCTCTTCCTCCATCGCCGGTACTACGTTGCTGCTTGAGCTTCGAGGGCGGGTGTAGAACGTTCGATGAACATTTTTGATGTATATTTTTTTTGATCGATTAAAACATATCTTGGTTTCCTTTATAAGCTAAGAGGTACATATTTTAACTGCGAGAAGTAACTTACGTTTAGTTGATCGTTTCTCTGTCTCTATGGTTAAACGAACGGAATTCTGGTAAAACTACTGATCTGATTTTGACTAGTCTTCGAGTAACACCCAGCTCCGGTTCCGCGGGCTTAAAATAGAGCATGTTTTATTTTGATGTGATTTCTGAAAGCTCAGACATTCAAGACGAAACTGTTCAAAAATAGCATCCATTTTGTGATGAACGCAAAAGTTACTGGTTTTGATAATTAGCTATGTCAGTCGACATCTTTATCGTGACTTTTTCTCGTTGGCGATGTGTTGACTGTGGCTCAATCGGCCTAAGAGAGAACTACGTATTTGAACACACCTCGTGAACCAAGCTGCGGGAACAGATAGTTCATAAATGAACCTCTAAACAGCAACTCACATTTTGGCGTCTCATCTGAAAGAAAATCATTGACGCTCGAAAGAATGATCCAGTAGTAATTTTTTTAAATACTTTCTTTAATACTACATGTTTTGTGTGAAGTTAGATTGTGGCATGGAATCTATTACTTACACAGTATGGTTTTCGGAGGCAGGTGTCTGCTACCCTGCTCACTTCCCATGCTTACTTGGGGGTGGTGTGCATATTTTGCCTTGTAGAGAAAGTTCTGCTATTCGTTTTACAACATGCCACTTTAATCTCGGAAGGGGGTGGGAATGGGCATTCTGGAGGTTTAGTTTTGTCAGCATTCGAACCTAAGCCATTAATCCATTTTATGCAGTTATCAGATTTCTAACTTCGTTAACTTTATCATGGAAAAATATGATCAATATATTATTATTATTATTATTACTCCTCCATTCACTAAAAGTGGGTGGCGGGGGTGTATTTCACCAATCGTTATGTGTAACCATTTTTGCGTAGGAAGCGATATACGGGATATGGCTAGAGCGCGCCCATGGGCTATTTTTGGGAACCATCTCGGCATTCGCCTGGAGCGATCTGGGAAAACCATAGAAAACCCAGATCAGGATTGCCGGAATCTGAGTTCTTTCGATCAATAACTCCTTCCTGTATAGAAATGAATCGGTTCGGGCCCTGATTTCTATCTTATTTTCACGGTCATTCCTAGATAGGAATGTAGCTAGTAGTAATATGTGTTTGCCGTAATTCTGAAATAGGTCAGTCGTGAATTTTCCAATCGGCTTCTGCCGAGATCAACGCCTTCGGTGTTCCGAACCCAATGCATTAAACATAGTACTTACGCTTTCCCTCCAGCTATATATACCTGTAAAGAACCTGTGGCTCTTCTTTGTACCTTCTCCAATGCCGCGTTTAACCCCTTTTAATTGGGACTCCCTACAGAACAACAGTGACGACGCACTAGTGACTTGCATGCAATCGATTGCAGTCGGTGTAATAAAGCGACGAGTCTGCTCGTTAAGGCGGCACCACATTACATCGGGAAGTACAGCGGGACCAGTGTCGAGACCTCGTCCCAGCGTTCCGGCTTTCAGATGGTTTCCCGCAGTCACCCAGGCCACTTGTTCCCAATTAGTTCTCCCCTAGTACCACTTCATGAAAGAGCTCAATTTCGCATTACCGCCTAACTAAAATGGTAAATGAAATCAATTTTTCGCGATTTATTAAATTTTATTGCAACAACGAACGTCACAGAAAAATAAAGAAATGGAGAATTTTTTTTGGCGATATTTACGTTTTTGTGATTGTATTTAATTAAATAATTTAGTAATTACCTTAGCCAAGATATTACCGTGCGTACCCCTTGAAGCAACCTCACGCACCCCTACGCAAACTTTGTATCAAAATTATCAAAAAACTGGCTACTCTGAAACAGCAAAAAGAATATTAGAGAAACTGAATGAAGGGAGGAAACAGAAATGGAAAGACCTAAATTCTCAAATGAGCTTTACTCACTCCAGTAGAAATGCATGGATTCTCCTTAGAAAACTGGGTGCAGCCTCAAACACATGCAAAGAGGAGCCAGGAATTACACCAACTGAAATGGCATTACACATCAAAACAAGAGCTGACAAAGTCCCAATAGATCCTGCCATGAAGAAACAGCTGGAGAGAAGAGAGATGGATAAAAGCTTTAGAAATAACCCTACCCCTTCTAATCCGTTTAGTCATGATGAAGTTCAGAAAGCTATCAAAATGTTACGAATGTTGAAGGTTTTAGGATTAGATGGCATTTTCCCAGAATTCATAAGGTATCTCGGCAAGCAGAGAAGAACTTTGCTAAAGAACTTCTTCAGCCATATCCTGCACACTGGGATCATCCACCCAGAGTTCAAGATGGCTCACACCTTGAAGATCCTCAAACCTGGCGAACCAGCAGATGATCCTTGAAGCTACGGACCCATTGCTCTACTAAGTGTTTGCTATAAGCTTCTAGAATACCTCATCCTTAAACGTATTCAAGGAATAATAAATAACAAAACACCAACAAACCAGGCAGGTTTCAGACTAAAAAGGAGCTGTTGTGAGCAAGTATTAGCAATGATATCATATATTGAGGGTGTATTTCAGAAGAAGTTAAAGACATCGGTAGCCTTTGTCGATCTAACAGCGGCATATGATGCAGTTTGGCTGGATGGTCTGCTACTTAAACTTAAAAAACATATACCCTGCATGAAACTAACATCACTTCTGAAGAATATGCTGACAAACCGATATTTTAAGGTCACCGTTGGGCATAAGACAAGTAAGTCATTTAGAATAAAAAATGGATTACCTCAAGGGTCTGTACTAGCTCCGTTTCTCTTCAACTTGTACACAAGTAAATTGTAACGTAGGGTGTATGTTCACTGTTGCTGGGTCACTTACCTTATTTCCTTTGCCATCTTCAGGTATTTAGCGAGGTCCCCTCTGTCCGTGTGCATTACTTCTGTTATCATTCTCAAGAGAATTTAATCAAATTTTGCGGAGGCAATCCTTAGGATGAAACACAGGCCAGCTTCGTATTTTAACCAAATATGGTAAACCTGCCATGAACTTTGACACTAAAAACGTAACTATTCTAGACTTGTACACTAATACGGGCTTACACTAGTCACTAATAAAGACTAAGGTGGTATTTTACAGCTTTGAGTAATGAAGGCTGACTTGTTTCACGTTTTACTGTTGCAGCAGTTGGTAGTAGAGCGCGCTTGTTTTGCAGTCGGCCGGATACGGAGTTCTCTCGCCGTTCGATGATCGGCTTGTCGGCTGGGGCGACATAAATACGCGCGCCTCGTCGTGCGCCGACCTCTTGTGTCGTAAACAAGGCCCTCGGCACATTATTTTTCTGCCCCGGCGAGTCGAAACAATAGGATGGCGGGGTGGGGGCAGGGCCGGACCTGTTAACGGCAAATTTAGCGCCGTATTCGTTACGCTGCATATTCGATTAAATTTGAGCGAATGGCTCCCCGGGGCAGCAAGTCGTGATTGAAGCGGCCGAGCGCCGCGGCGCCTGTAATTATGCAGCCATCGTGACAACAAAGTTTTGCGAGCGGCAGAGACCTGTAGCGGCAGGTTTTATCAGAAGCGGCGGCCTTTGGCGGGACTCTAGGGAGCGCCCAACTACAGGCAAACAGCGGGCTCGCCGTCTTTGGGGAACTTGCTGCGCCACTTTGAATAAATTGTGCACAAATTAATTTTCGCTCCGTGAAGGGATTAAGAGAGCTGACTCCCGGAGGGCCAGATCCGCGGTAAAGCCGGCCTGACCGCCTCAAGGCTTGCGTCGTCAGCTCATTTCGCACATCTCAGAAATCTTATAAAACCTGACGCCTTAAGGAAAATGCCAGCAGGTCAAGTTTCGTCGAATGAGAAGCGTATCGTGCAACCACTATAATCTACTTCAGATATTCGTTTATTAGTGAAGTTTAATTTATTCAACTGTTTCTAAAAATAATGAATCAACAAAAGACAGTAACAGGATGATAATTGGTGTTCCTCTAGACAATTGTTCATTGACAAGCTATACTTATATCCAGTAATCAATAATTTTGACAAACATATTACAATGTCTTCAACCTGAAGATGGCGGCAGAGTCAGCCGCCGAAAGCTCGTTGTCGCATTTCAACAACATACGGCGGAAAACCCGCGAAGACTACATTTCATCGATACGCCGTGAAAGCCTCCGATCTGACAGTTAAAAACACTTTGAAGCATGTTAAACGTATGACACAAACACGTGTTAATTTATACAAAATAAAATGTAATTCACAGTATAATTTAGATGTAAATGCCATTAAAAATGTTTACAGTAAAAATAAAAATATTTACTTTCCAAAACCCCTTTGTTCATAAAATTTGAAGTGAAAACAATTAGAAAGGATGAAATGTTTCCCTAACAGGAATAAAAATATCCGAAAATCTCATTCCTCTAAAAACTCACACATTTGTGTGATACGTGGTGCTGGTGTCTGGTGGTATTGGGAACACTCTTTATTCACGTCAGCGAAGTCTAGCTGCTTGAATGCGAATTATAGCATACCCGTGACCATGATTGTTTATAATTTTGTCATTTACGGATTGAATTTCGAAAATATCTTTTCATAATTAATGATTTTATCAAAGCTGGGAATTTAATCTTTAAAATTATACCTCATTTATGGATTTTTGAAAGGGAGAATGTTGGTCCGTCACAAACACCTTTTATAAATAATATAAAATTAATAATCATATAATGCTTCGTATTGTCAAAAGTGTTTGTTTTGTAGATTTTTTTCTTGGCGACGTAGATGTATCTTCATCTTAGTGTCTAGTAAGTAAAACCTGCGAGCTCAGTATGGCGAGTGAACAGTAGCGTTTACTCCTTGCTAACTAGAACACCTGGGTTCCATTCCTTTAGCTGGTTATTCATCCTGTTTCGGTTTCCCATTATTTCCCGAAATCAATGTAGGTCAATTCCGCAATGGTTTGATTAAAAATCCTATGCAAGCTTTTATTGAGTTATATCCTTCATCGGGACATTGACTTACATTTCGAAGAACCGAAAGCCTAACAGAAATAAAATTAAGATAGGCATATTGCTTTTTTCTACCATTAGTCCCTGTACTCACGTTTAAAGTAACGTTACATTAATAACTGTGGCCATTTGTCGGAGAACATATTGAAATAGTGTGCCGGGATAGATAATAGCAGTTCCTTCCGACTCACAAATTAGTCCCCTTTATAATTAGTTTCGACCACCTAATGTAAGGACGATCAGACTTCGTTAATAAAATTAATCTCGGCCGCCACCATTAGCTGGCTAGGGTACAAATCAATACCTATATAATGAAAAGTTTCTTCAAATAACTCCACTTGTATGCAGAACACAAACCAAAGATTTATTCACAGTTTTGAACTGCACAAATGTACCCGGCCACCAATGGAAAAAAGTAATTAAAGCACATACAAGTAAAATTACTGGTAGTGACTATATAATCCTGAGATGCAGTTTCTTCAGAGTGTAAAAACAATTATTTCAATCACTTTCACAAAAACCAGAGGAACGATACGCACGCGTTCGCTACACGACTCCACACTCTCTGACCTAATCCTCAACTGTCAGTCTCGCAAGTCACCGATACTCATAGCATTCGGTAATTAAAATAAGTTAATTACTGAAGGGGGCAAGCCTACTGTATTGTGACCATTCTATCACAGTTGATTTCAAAGTTCTATATTACGAAGTTGTTCCATTAATGCTTTTTGCAAACAGTTACCTAAAATGAATTAATTTTTAGTATTACGAATACTTTCTAAAAAAAAGTTTTTACAATATTGTAGAAGAGCTAATTTAAAAATATCTCAACGACAGAAACAGAGCGACGGGAGCAGTTGTATGGCGTTTAACCATAACTCAGTTTCATTTGTCTGAGAAACACAACAGTAAAATTGGACCTCAAAAGTAACTGTTTTCAGCTAGCGAGGCGGGTATCGATTCCATTACAAGCTGAGTGTTTTCGTACCAACCTACTGGTTTACATTACTGACAAAAGGGAGGGCGCAACTTATCGATTGATTCATTTAGTATTAAAAGCAGAATGGTTACCTCATGAAATTATACGACACAGTTATTGTTTGAAGTATCTAATGAAGAAGATCATGCAGACAAAATAAAGTCTTGTTGCTTGAATGAATCTATAGGATCCCGACTGAACCTATTCTTATCATGATGTATCTTTACAGATTCCATCTTATCTGTCAACCACTTAACAGCTCAGACATTGTTTATTTTTAAATCAGTCACGTCAGTTGACAAGCCTTTTGCTCTTTATGTTTTACACCAGGGCTAAACCAGAAATTCTAGGATTAGGCCTCCAACTACTTGATCAGTGACTTCAGTTTTTATGTATTTATCTTCGAAAAACCTAATCAGTCTGCGTAATTACGATGCGCTACTGACGTTGGTCTAGCCTGGACTGTTAAACAACTCTACAAGTTTTCATGATCCTGGAGCCTGGTATTAGTGAAGGTAATCCGGATTTCGGTTTTCTATGGTTCCTCGAAATAGCTTTAGGCATATTCCAGTATGATTCCTTCGAAAGTCCATGGTCTGATACCTTCCTGTTAATTTTCCTCAATTTCCTCTTATCTCTAATGATCGCGATAAAAAACACCGAGCATCGTGTTGTTTACCTCGATAGATTTAATTTATTAAAAAAACTAAGATACAATCACCATCCAAAGTATGGTTTAGGTCATAAATGACAGCTTACAAAGATCTCAACTATGGGAAAACCTGATGCCAGAAAGTTGAGCCCTTGAAGATTTACTTATAAAACATATGTCTTAATAATTACTATCAAGAATAAAAGGAATTGAATAAATTCATACCTACAATTTAATATACTTATTAGTTAATCCGGCTGCCACATAATTCAAAGAGTTCTTTTAAGTGGCATGGAATTATTAACATATTTATCTGGTGGGTAGTCAAGTATAGAAATTGGATATTTCTTTTATTTATTTGTACGACGGAAACATTTAAGAAACAAGTTATCTATAACAACCATAGAGTATCCCTACTTATCTTATTAGAGCAGTAGAAGTTTCTACAAATAAACGCTCTAGTAATACTAACGAATGAATGTATGTTTACTAAATATTCTATTAATACTGCTTATAATTATTGTAAATTGTAAGCGCCTTCTAATGGTCGGCGCATGACATGGACAGAGTATGTTGTAGCTCGTAGTGTGTTCCCACTTGTGCCCAACTGCGCAACTTGTTTATCTGCCGTAAACGGGTACTCCACAGTGCCATTATGCACGTCATTACCCGTGTGACGTCACACTCGTCACTCCTGCAGTTTCGCTTTCAGCCGGCGACAGAAATTCACCGGAAACTGTTTCCACGGCCATCTTTTATCAACTCAAGTTTTGATCTGTTTTACACTTTTTGGCATCTCAGTGGTTAAGGCACTTGCTTTCAAAAGTCCATGGTCCAGTCCCGGGTTCAAATCCCAGCGGGAACAGTATTTTTCAAAAGTTGTGTTTGATCATATCTGTTGTGCCAGAACGTTCTGCGATTCGGATTCTACGTTAAACTGTCGGTCTCAGAGGAAAGGAACTGGCCTTCCTACCTCTGATACAATGGCTTAGTATGCTTCCTTCTGGAGGATCACTGAGTGTCAGTGGAATTCTAACAAAATCATACTGTCTTAATTTTATCATATTGTGCCTATATGTATTTATTTGGACGTTGATTTCCAGAGTATTTCTTTGAATGACTTCTTAAACAGTGCGTACTGAATCAGTTCAAAATTTCCATATTCAATCGAATCCAAACATCACAGGATCTTAGCTCCCACAGTTATTTCATTGTTTCCTACTGAATAACGTGGCTTAAGTTGACTGACGAAGTAAGGGAATTTTGAACTTCTCTGTTAACAGTAATTTATACAAGAGAAATAAATCACACAAGACGAATGTTTAAAGTATTAAAACGATGAGACTAATACGTAAAGAGATATTGGCCCCCCCTTAGGGATTTACGATTCGCAGCAACGATAGGAGATGAGGTATAGCTAGGAAGGATGTCAAGGAAATAGTCTAAATAGACCTTCACCTAAATTACGAAACCAGGCAGAGATGCCACTAACCTTTTTTTTTTTTTTTTGAAACCACCTAAAACCGAAACCTGAAAGTATAGGCTGAGATCGGACTCATGGCACTACAGAATATCGAGCCCAAACATTAACACTCTCTTACCATGATATGGTCTACTGAAAAGTAACGATCATACCGTAAAAAGAGTCATTAACATTTAATGAGTTGAAAAGCACTGAAAATCAGTATTGACATAATGCGTGCGAAAGTAGTGATGGCTGAAGTAGGTTCGTTGCGTTGTTGAGCTGGCAACAGATTAATACGGGGGGCAGTTTATGTCCATGTTGGTCGTGAAGTTACCTTGCTACTACGCTCGTTGGATTGCTCGCTACCTGCTCTGCTGGCTTGCTTATCCGTCTGTAAACGTCAGGAGAAGAAAACTAGTAACAAAAGACCCTGAAAAATGGAAACAGATAACCAGTAAAAGGATATAGATTCCAAACACAAGGATGGAAGAACTTCTATTTAAAAATTAAATTAAATTCCCTGGTATGAGATGATTTGGCGTTTAATTGAGTAATACTAATATATTACTAATTACCTTGATATCCTCTCTTCTAAATAGCTGCGTTCCGACTTTAGCTTTATGAGATTCAGGTATCGTCAAAGAATAAAATAATTACGTTCAATAACACGAGCTTTTATGGTAATTAAATTTATTTAAGTTCTTTACCTACAAAAGACATATAAAATTACCACTATAAAGGTTCTAGGATTGTGTTTAGAGATAACATAAAAAACAATGACCCATGGAACATAGTTATTTCTAATTAAACAGCAGATTTAACTATTTTTTTAATGCAGCTGCTGTCATATCTTTCAGGCTTGAAATTCTTTTAAATACGTGCTACAACTGAACGCATACTATAACAGAGAAGTGTTTTGGTTTAGGTAACAACAAACTCTGTTAATTTGCAAAAATTATATTTACATGTTTTGAGCTAATTTAAATAAGATGTAATACTGGCAGATATGTTTCGAGGCTGGAAGAATATTGTATAGAGAGATACGTAGTTTTCAGAACTTAATTTTTATCACATAGAATTAGTTAAAAAGTAGGCACGTTATTTTGTGTAGATAACGTGTGAGAAATAAAATGTTAAATTATTTAATCGAATTCGGACAAGACCGTAGATAAAAGTGTCCGATACAACAAATCATAAAATGTTTGTAATGAATTTATCCAAGTAAAATTATGATTGGCCAGTTGGGGTCAGATGACAAGCGCCGATTGGTGAATTGGTCCTCGCCCATGTAAGCTAAGATTCTTGTTGGAACTCGTTGAGTGTGGATATGCTGTTTTAGCGTCCACCAATAGTGTAGGTAGACGATACGTCTGACAACAACCACATCGATAATGTTTCGATTGGCATAATGCATCAATTCCAAAGTGATGTAACAGTACGGTTAATAATTTCGGTAAGTCTAGCAAAAATGACTGTGAATGCATGTTGGTAATTAAAATTATTTGAGTTAACTGTTATGGAAGCTTTGCCTGGCAATCTTCGATTTGGGTGCGAAGTCCATTGTTTCGATTGATGTAACATGAGAGGTACCGGAAATTTTGTTAAATTTTTTGCTTCTGGCTTTATGCCTCGTCGGGGTCATTAGAGGCGCCAAAAGACCAGGGACAAGGAATGGGAAAGAATTCGGTCTTTGAAGGCACCATCACGGTATTCGCATGTAGTGTTTTGGGAAATCTTGGAAAAACCAAATCTGGATAGCCGGACGCGGATTCTAACCGCGTCCTCCAAAACGCGCTGCTAGATAGTTACCAATTTATAAAGCATCCTATGATCATTTAAGTAGTGGCCTGGTGGCTGAGTGGTTAAGATGTCTGACTGGAGATTGAAAGGTCCCCGGTTTGAATCACTCCTGTCTCGGCGGGGATTTTCATTGGGCCTTAACCCGGCATTCCCCTCTGGCACAGCTTGCTGTGTAATGTGAAGTACGCTAGAACGCTTCCGTGGTTCGGATTCCACGTTAAACCGTAAGTCGCCTGTACATGGTAGGTTTGCCGGGTTAGGTTAAGGCGGCTACGAAAGGGGCGGAATGCGCAACTATTAGAAACCCTGTCACCAGGTCATTCCGACCACACGGAATTATTATTATTATATCATTTAAGTAAACAAAAGTATGTGAATTTAACATCTGTTCCCTGAGTAAGGGATAGCTGCAGTTTAATGATGCAAATTAAACTGATTAATCTTAACAATCTTTCATTCTACATATTGACTATTCACCGGTACGAGCTCTCTAATAATCGATCATGTTCAAGAGCGCAATGAAAAGGTTGGTAATGGATCAAGATTTACTGAAAACGTAAATAACAACAGCGTTAACCCACATATTGCATTGAAACTTTTTTTTTTACTTATGGCTTTACGCCTCGTTGACGTCGAGGCGGAAAAGGACTGGCGACAAGGAACGGGAAGGAATTCGGACATGGTATTTTGAAGGAAGCATCCCAGCATTTGCCTGGTGTGATTTGGGGAAATCCTGGAAAACCAAAATCTGGATGCTCGGACGGGGATTCGAACCGCCGTCCTTCCGAATGCGAGGCCAGAGCGTTAACCACTCACCCACCATGCTCGGTGCATTGAAAAAGTAATACTTCCATTACGACAACGCGCTAGTTAGATAATCTACAGAATTTCCTAACTATTCATCACATCATTCATTCTACTGTGCACCATATTTTGTTACATCGAGCAAAGAGAGCTCTGGTATCTTAGTTTTTGTATCGAGGCGTGGATTGTGGAGTCCGTTAGACATAGCACAGCGTGAGAAAAGACTAAAGAAGCAACTCTACGCCGTATCCGTTAGGCTCTACAATGCGAGACTTTTACTTGTAGCCAGTTGGTATTCAGCAGCAACGTAACTACTTTTCTTTTCGCAGTAGAAATCTGGTGATTGTCCTTTCGCTCCCACAAGTTCCTAGACATATGGCTATGTGACTGGCATATCGATGGAGTGGTTCTCCCCTCCACCCCCCTCTCCCCAACCTAGTTGGTCAATTTCCGTGTCGTCTACGAATAAGGTAGTGCTTTGGGCGAATGAACGACCATGTAGTGTCTCGTTTCTTATATAATATAGGGTGTACCAAAAAGAATCATTCGATTTGGCACGTCTATATTTCTGAAACTAATAAACATATATAATGAATTTTTTTTTTTTTTAATGAACGGGAAACTCAAAAAGTTTTTTTTTCATACCTTTTCATAGGTGTTCAATATGCCCCCCCTGAGATTCACGGCATATGATAATGCGTTATTCAAATTCTTCCCACACTGCAGCGAGCATGTCTTGAGTGGCAGCTTCCGCAGCTGCTGTTATGCGATGTCTAAGTTCATTCTTTGTTGTTGGTAACGGAGGCACATAAACAAGGTCTTTTATAAACCCCCGCAAGATTACTGCGGACTCCTTGTAAATGTTCAGCGTCTGCGTCAGACACTCGGGGGCGGCCCGGCGATTTGCCTTTACGCAAACAACCTGTTTCTCGGAATTGTTCATGCCTTCGTCTAATGCTCTGTGCTGTAGTAGGATCCACACCACACCTAGTACCAAAGTCACGCTGAACAGTTGCTACTGACCTGCACTGCGCAAAGCGTAGAACACAAAAAGCTTTCTGTTGTCCCGACGCCATTTTTATTAGAACTGAAGTGGGCGCACACTGCTGCTCCTTAGAGGGAACCATGTAAAACTCGAGCGTTTGCTCTTTCCAACAATATGTTTTTCCCGCACATGTCTCAAATAACATAACAGTTATGATAATTTATTCTTCGCGAGTTCGCTGCCGGATTGTGTAGGTAAAGGACGACAAGCTTTCGGCGACGAACTCTGTCGCCATCTTCAGGCCTGGTGTTGACGCTGCGACGACCAGAGCTGCACATAATAGTTATGATTTTTTAAAATCGGATGATTCTTTTTGATACACCCTGTATATTCTGAGCTTTGTAAGCTTGAGACTGCAAAACTTTTTTTTTTTTTTAAGAAAAAAAGAGACGAATCATATGATAAAACAATTAGTTACCGACCCGTAAGGACACTTACAAGTACCTTAACCAGCAAAACGGGCCAATGAGATTGCGCAAACGATAAAGGATTCAGCAGACTATTTGGAGGTTTCAATAATATGCAAGCTTATCGGCATAAGAAAGTTTCTCATTTGCATTGTAGTGTGGCTCAGTGCGCACACTGGACCGGCAGGTACAGCGGACCAGGCAGCCACGGACCGGCCGTCCTATTTGCAGTTTTTAGGCACTTCCACAGCCATCAAGGTGAATGACGGAATTTGTCCCCAAGCTCCTCCTATAAACTACACATTTCACTAACAAAAATACACGTATCATACAGAACACACAAAGTTAAAATTACTCCATTAGTTCGTAGTGTGACGTGGTAAGTAGGTATAAAAAGCTCGGCGTCAGCAAGGGCGTGCTGGCGTAAAACCAAAGCCCCAAATTTGACCATGACAACGATGAGTAAAATCATCAAAGGCAGCCGATCCAAACGTGTTGGAAAAGGTGGTGAAGAAAAAGTGTGTACGTAGCTAACAATTTATTTATTACATAAGATAATTTAAAAATAAATGTAAGGTTCTGAAATTACAATAACTAACCCTCTCCAACGTTTTTCGTAAAGCCAGATTTATACAGTCATTTTTTTAACTTTTTATTCCTCCCAGCTGAAGTACAGGTAGCGGCCTAATGTAGTCTCAGGGACACTTTTCCATCGGCCTAACCTAAGGGATAGGGAATGGAAAGGAGTTCGTCAATGTCCTTTGAAAGGAACCACTCCGCCATTCACCTAAGTGTCTTTGAAAAACCGAAATCAGGTTGACCAGACGGGAATTTGAACGTCCATTCTTCAGAATGCCAGGCTTGAGCAATATGGCTCATCATCTGGCTGGTATATAATCAAAGAATTCTTGTAATCTATAGATATATAAAATGCAATATTCGTATGAGTATCCTATTTAGATTAAAAAATCTTACTCGACCGATTTAGGGCGGTTTTTTGCAAAATGGTCTGGGTTGTCAGGAGAAGGTTTAAAGCTATAGAAATCCTCGATCTGACCCGAAGAAAGAAACCATCACAAACTCAAAAGGAGAATTAGTTATATGCGTAAGCATGGAAAAAGTCTTGTTAATGGCAACTATACATCCACAATATACTAAATAGCACATCGGCAATCGCATCATCTGGAATTGCGCCGACTCTATTTAATGGTTGCCGAACATTAAATTCAGCACTTTAATTACCATTTAATTACATAACAGTCAAATACCAAGCTGCAACTTTTCAAAAACATCGGGACAGTGAAAAGTACCACAGCAATGGAATGGAATAATAATGGATGAATCCACAATGGAGCATAAAAATCTTTGGAAGCATTGCAGCGAACATTTCAAGATTTATGTGGAAATGAACGGTGATTCAGTGGTGCTCTAATGTTATTAGCAGGTGATTTTCGACAGACATTACCTGTTGCTTACACTTTATCATCAGCTGATGATCTCAATGCGTGTATAAAACTATCACATTAATAAATTTTTATTGACATCAAACGTGTGTTAAATTACAAAACGATCTTTCTTTAGAACATTTTGCAATAAAATTATTGGATATTGAAAAGGGGGAATATTACATCATAGACAATAATACGTTGTGCGCTCCCAGTGTAGGCAAACCGAGGGATATTTTTGTATGGATGCCGAATGGAATAATCAAAAACATGGTATATCCAAGACCACTGGAATTAACCTGAATGGAACAGTAATTAAAATTTAGGCGTTTAAAAGCGTATAAATAATTATGTATATGTAAATACTAATTTTAACTAACTAGCAAATACAGACTTTCAAATGAGCTCATTTAATCTACGTATTTAATCAAGTTCAACACTAACGAAGTATTGCCGGGTCAGCTAGTTACATTTAATAAAACATGTGATACATGCACATCTGCACTAGTATTGTAAAGGTTCGTATTACCACATCACTGAATACATTTTTGAATACTCCTTACATTGATTTGACTACGAGAAAACAATCTTAAGCATAATTCTCTGATGTTTAAAACGTTTTTGGACCTTTAGTTGGATGAACACGACAATCTGATGTGGCCTTCCGAAGCATGTCTCCTCAAGCTGGATTCGGAGAGCGATTTCTAAATGTCCCAATAAATTTGACGAGTCCCCTTGGAGGTGGTCTGAGAACGTTTTTTGCAGTACGTTATTCATGTTGCGCCCGCTCGTTTGGCTACGCTGGTTGCGGAATCGTGATGGAGTCCGACGTTGACACGGGGTTAGATGGTTCCAGTCCTGGTCATGGAAGGAATTTTCATCATTAGGACGTTGGCCGCAGGGAAGGAGAGTTGATAGTGCACAATTCCTAGCCACCAAATCGTGGATTAAATCACAATTCTTTCCGCAGTACGTAAGCAATGAGGGCATACGATACTGATGATAGTGATTCCTCCTTCGGGAAGCCTGGAGGTTCCCTTGTGCCATACAACACACACACTCTCACAGTCATTCAAACCTTCATTAACACAGACGAACATGGGGGAGGCAAAGGAAACCACGCCAGCACATCTACCCAAGAGACTTCCAGTGGAGGACTTCATCCTCCATGGGAGGCGCCTACGCCAGAAATCAGGCATGGAATCACGAGAATAAGACTCATGTGCTCTTTTCTTCATTATGGGCTTGGCTGTTAGTTAAAAATTCGGTCTGCCATACCTTAGAGGCACAGTATTTTATAAAATGCGATGTTTTTATCACCCTTATTCCAAGAATAATTTACTTGATTTTTTCTCTGTCACAACTGGCAACTGTTCGTATCAGCAGCATAAAAATATTCCAAGAAAATAATTTAAATATGGGTATAAATCCTTAACAGATGAGTAACCAATAACAAGAATGGTAATAAACTTTTTATTATTTAGCTCTTCTGGAATAGCATAAGATGTATTTACACTTGATAAAAAAAACTGAAACATCCAGATGACGTGGTGAAATATCGCCGAGTGTGCAGATGGTTAAGTTGAACTTACTGGTGACAGGTAAAACGTCCACCAGATGTATTTGTGTTCATAAATAAATACTTCGAAAGCACTTGAATATTTGTTCGTTTATTAACATTCCAAACGTGTTTCACTTCTTTTTTAGAAGAATCTTCAGCGATTTCTCACTTTTCGATCTATTGCCTATATTTATGCCCATTTTCAGCAACAATGATTTTGCTTCCTTTTGATTCGAAACTCATTTTCAGCTTGTTATTGTGTTTTTATTATGTACTCTCAATAAAAATACACAGTGCAGAGCACTGCTTTGCTAGTTGTCAGTAGAATATCAAGCTGAAAATGAATTGCCGCTCTAATGGAAGCAAAATCACTGCTGGTGAGAATGAGCATAAATATAGGCAACTGATCGAAAAATAAGAAATCGTTAAAGATGCTTCTGCAAGGAAGTGAAACGCGTTCGGAATTTTTTGCTTGTTTGTTTGTTTTATATATAAAATGGCATTTGGCCTCTCTTATACCATACAGCCAGCTCAATTGTGATTTCAGTTCACCCAGTGCTTACAGTTTCTCCAGTGTATATATTATTTTCCTAGTAATTAAAGACACCCCAGGAAGGACAGACACCACACAATATCCATGCGCTCGGCTTGACTCGAACCGATGACCTTCGGCACGCGGGGTTACTGCTCTAGCCCCTACGCTAACGAGGCCGGCAGTTCGGAAAGTTAATAAACGAACAAAAACGTTCAAATGCTTTGGCAGTATTTATTTATAAACATTATCAGCAATTGAGGAAAATGATCTACAACTTCATTGTATTTGTGTTGTTTGTGTTTAATGTTGTTTCCAGGTATGGTAGGGTATACAAGGGGCGTTAGCAGTGTCACAGTATACAGGGTGAACACTGAAGGACGGGGTCAGGCCGTGTATTCGTGAGAGATAGCGCTATCAGCATTTGACAGAGTATGGGATGAAAACTCACTATGGATCTCTACTTGGCCGGGTGGTCGAATCGTGCAGTATCCAGATTTGTGTGGCATTCCGATGCGGCAGTGGCCCGCTATTGGACTGCATGGGCATACTCGTTGTGAAGGTTACGAGTCGACTACATCTGGTCACCACAATGGAGTATCTCCGTATTGTGCACCGAGCACGTCGTAACCTACTTCACAATCCTCCCTGTATCATTCTGTGTCATTCCTTTCGTTAGAGATTAGCAGCAGCTGGACTAGGGAATTAACATCGCGTTGTGTTCAGCGATGAATCGCGGTTCTGCACTAGCTCAGGATGACCATAGTCTGCGAGTATGGGTGATCTGGGCACACGTCACATTATTCCAATGTTCTGGAGAGGAACAGTGGTGTTACTCCTGTCCTCATGGTGTATGCAGCTCTCCAGGTCACGGCCGATAGTGATGAGTGAACTCTGGCGGCACAACGGTACGTCACGGACATCCTGCGTCTTCAAGTGTTAGCTCTTACGTGACAATAGCGTGTTACCATTTTCAACAGGGCAATGCTCTTCCACACACATCATGTGTCTGTATGAAGTCTGCGTGATGTTGCGGTACTACAGAGGCCAACAAGATCTCTCCCCGATAGAATACATGCGAGACCAGCTCTGACTCATTGTCAGTATGCAGGATACCATGGAGCAGTTAATCAATTGTAGGCCAATTTACATCAGGAGAGGATACAACTTTATTACAACCTTCCCGACCGAATCAGTCCATACATCCAGGCCAAAGGGAAGTTTGACTTCATACTAATAAGTATATTAAGTTCCTTGTAAATTTGACTAGAATTTGTACTCATTGAAATAACATCACATACCCTATTAACAATGCACATACCTTACCGAGTAGTGTTGAACAATGGGGAATATTCTACTCTTAGTGTTATGAGTGTCGTAACAAAATACTCCTTTCTCTCTCTCAAGAAAATTGTACATTGATTACTACTATCAAATGGTCAAGTTGGAACTTATACTCCATAACTTATGACCAAACATTTAACACAAGATAAAAGTTCGACAACACAACACCTTTGGTTCCCGGTGATTGTCAGCAACAACAAACGTTTATACACAGTTCGTAGGCGGTGAAATCTCGAAAAATGTATATTATAAAAAAATTGATAGTAATGATAGTCTGAGAACTACGTATTAGTTCAAGATCTAAAACTGTAAGTAGTTAGTAATCTAAGACAGCTTAATCAATTTACGAAAAATTAAAATCAAGTAACATTAGGGTGGGGTGTAAGGGTTTGGGAGAGACAATACTAGTCTTTTCCAACCAAATGTCAACCTCTCCTTCACGTGGTGCACCCTGTTTGCACGGACGAGGCTCTGGCGACTGAAAGATTCCCGGTATAAGGAGTCACCCACTGCTTGCCAACGGAAAACTAGAGAATCACGAAAGACATGCATCGGTTAAAAAGGGTGTGAGACAAGGTTATAGTCTATCCCCGTTAATATTCAACTTGTATATAGAAGAAGCAATGAAGAAATTCAAAGAAAAATTTCCATGCGGCATAAGTTTTCAGGGAGAAAAAATCAGTATGCTACGATTTTCTTGTTAGCAGAGAGGGCTGAGGATATTGGGAAGTTATTGAATGGTATGAAGAAAATACTGAAGGAAGATTTTGGACTGAATATAAATCAAAGTAAGACAAAAGTGATGAAATGTAACAGAAATGATACCAATAGTAGCAGATTAAATATAAAAATAGGATCGGATGCTATAGGAGAAGTGAGTGAGTTCTGTTACTTGGGAAGTAAAATTACAACCGATGGCCGAAGCAGGAATGATGTTAAAAGCAGAATAGCACTAGCAAAAAGAGCCTTCATGAAAAAGAGAAACCTTTTAGTTTCAAATATTGATCTAGGAATTAGAAAGAACTTTTTAAAAGTCTATGTGTGGAGCACAGCACTTTACGGTAGTGAAACATGGACTTTAGGAATACCGGAAAGAAAGAAACTTGAAGCATTTGAAATGTGGTGCTACAGAAGAATGCTAAAAATTAGGTGGACAGACAAAGTAAGAAATGAACGAGTTTTGGAAATGATGGGTGAGGAAAGAAGTTTATGGAAGAAGCTTACAGGAAGAAGAGACAGGCTTTTAGGTCATATTTTGAGACATGCTGGATTGGTTAATTTGTTAGTGGAGGGAACAGTGGAAGGTAAGAACTGTAGAGGTAGACAGAGATTAGAATATATGAAGCAGATAATTGAGGACGTGGGTTGTAAG
Source organism: Vandiemenella viatica (assembly GCA_031002005.1). Taxonomy (NCBI): domain Eukaryota; kingdom Metazoa; phylum Arthropoda; class Insecta; order Orthoptera; family Morabidae; genus Vandiemenella; species Vandiemenella viatica. The sequence continues at coordinate 122,170,132 of JARYHS010011408.1, forward strand.
GGCTATGTAGAAACGAAAAGGTTAGCACAGGATAGGAAGGGATGGAGGATTGCATCAAACCAGTCGAAAGACTGACGACAGCAAAAAAAAACAAAACATTAGGGTATATATATGTGTATATATGTTTACCTACGACACTGGAGGATGTCTTAAATAAAGACGAAACGCATTTGCCATAAAAATATTTGTTTAGTTGCAAGACGGAAGAACTTTTAAAAAAACAAATATAATATGCAGTTACATATATTAAATATGGCATGTTTCGTATCCCAGAGATCCTTCCTCAGTAGGGATCTATGGAACAACAGTAATAAATAAATAATGTGTGAGTTTCGAGGGGGATCCACGTGTTTCGCACTGCATTAGCCGCTGCCCCTGCAGATATTTAACCGCGACTGCTCCGGCAGACGCGGCGGCACTGTGCCGTAGTAATACCTCTTTTGATGTTAAACGAGTGTGGTGCGTACGAGGCGGGGCGCACGGTGGATGGTACTTAATTCCGGGCGCCGCTCCACGCGCATTGTGAGTCTCGTTCATACACCTTTTCTGCGGACTTCATACGACACCGGCCGCTCCACTTCACGTTCTAACTGCTCTTGCCATATAAAGACGCCGTATTATCATTTCGAGTGGATAATACGCTCTTACGATCTTAATGGTGCTGATAATTGTCTCCACCAGCCGGGCACCGACACTTGGTACCTCTCCGGAGGAAGTTACTATTCTATCGTAGGTTTCTTGAAATTTTACAAGTGTCATTTACACTTTCCCAGTGATGAATATTTGTATTACTGTTTTATGTGAATGACTGTAAAGTGTTTATGTCCAGTGTAGCTTGTTTTTCTATTAATTAATTTGTCTATATTTTTGAAATGTTCGTGATAGTTGGAATAATGTTTATAGGTAAAGAAAAATAGGACAAATTGCCGGAAAAATTGTAAAATTTGTGAAAAAAATTAAAATGCTTTTTTCTATTGGACTCATGATTCGGAAGATAAATATTCCTTTTTTTTCTCCTAATGCTCCCGGGATGGAAATAATTAAAGTTTTATATTGAGAAAAAGCTGTAAGATTTGGAGAAAAATCTGAAGAAAAAAAATGCATTCCAGCCTAAATTAAAATTACCTTTCTTTTTGATTTTGTGTTTATCGCGATCTTTCCAACAAATGTAGTTATTTTATTTCTATTCCATTGATATTAATTGAGGACAAGTGGTTTATGATATCGAACAAGGTATTAACTCAATTATTCGTGACAGCGCCCAATCGTCCGATGCATGACACATTTAATCAAGAATAGAAATGCAAAAACCAGTATGATTGTGATGCATTGCAGTTCGAACGAATGTTCACTGTTGAATGACGCCCAAAAAGGCCCCTGAAAGTAGTGAACGATGGAACTCGAGGAATTCTCTTCTTTGACGCTTCAGGTGGAACTGGAAAAACTTTATTGATCTCATTGATTTTTGCTACGATTCGCTCGCAGAATGAAATTGCACTTGCACTTGCTTCATCAGGAATTGCATCTAAGTTGTTGGAAGGCGGTCAAACATCTCATTTAGCATTCCAGTTACGTTTTTTTTAAAACTGCTTTACGTCTCTTAACAGCGAGGTCTTTAGAGACGTGAAAGGATGGGGGCAAGGAATGGGAAGGAATTCGGCCATGGCCTTTTTAAGGAAGCATCCCGGCATTTGCCTGGAGTGATTTGGGAAAGCATGGAAAACCCAAATCCGGGGATTCGAACCGCCGTCCTCCCGAATGGAAGGCCAGAACGCTATCCGTTACACCACCACGCTCGGTTTCCAGTTACGGCTGAATATGCAAATCAATGAAACTCCAACATACAGCCTTTCGAAGACCTGAGCGATGGTCAAAGTTCTGCAGCATTGAAAATTGATTATTAGGGATGAATGTATGATGGCACATAATAAGTCTTTGGAGACACTGCATAGAATGATGCAAGATCTTCGAAACAATCAAAACCGGTTTGGTGGTGCGATGATTCAAATGGAAATGAAACACCTTGAGGTTCATTGAGATTTCATATTTTAATGGAAGAAAATAAATCATTTGGTTATCATGAAATTATGACTGAATTCAATTGTGACTTAAATTTTATAACAAAACCATATGGTTCCAAGTCGATCACATTCCAGGCACATCACACATCAATGGTTTACTACCAATAGAATTCATCTCGCATGTAACATTTTCCATTGGCGTTCTTCTGAATGTACTCCTCCTCAAACTTAATAACGATGGATACAGTCAATAAACACAATAATTGCTCAGATCTATGTCTTCTTTCTTATATTTACTTTGTTTACACATTTTCAACATATTTTCACAAATTCAGGAAATGACCACAAAACAAATTTATTGAAATTTGAACAGGACAACGTCTGTGGGGTCAAGTAGCCGACAATAAATAAACTTTGAAACTATGTAACGTGGCGTCAATTAGTTAAATTCTCTGCCACTTATTCCCAAAAGGGCTTATATTTATTACGGAAGAAATCATTCCCTCGTGAAACAGAAACTAACTACCCAAATTTTTTGATCAAATGACTGGTTGCTACAGTACAAATGATGGCTCACAGAATATACATTTAACTTCTTCTTTCGATGATTCTTTCATATATATATTCGCCTGATTACTACAAAAATGCTTGCTGTTGAATAATATTGCTTATTAAACCAACTATATGATACATACTGACTGATCTCCTCCCTCCCCCCCCCCTTTCCCACAAGTAAGCTGAATAATATTGCGCTACTCCGACAGGTATTTCATGAGAGCGACATGGAAAATACAGAAAAAGGTGCTAGGTATGAAGTTAATAGCGCCTACGGAATTAACTCAGATACAGCTTCTAAGTAATACGAACTTAGCCATTGATGGGACTTTTGTGGCTTGTATTATTGGTGCATTTTAAATTACAAGATACTTATATTAGTTCCTTTTTAAAATTGCTCTCGTCTCGAAGTTGTTTTACAATTGTTGTTCACTATCTAGTGGCGTCACAAACGAAAGCAGCATGGCGGCTAGCGTTTAACGTAACATTTAAATGCCCTTTGAAGGCACTTATCGATTTCAGAAAGGTGAAATAAAAATTCTAGTGGCTTATTATTACCAAAGGATTAAATTGAGCCACAATTTTTTAAAAATTTTTTTAAAAATCGTGTGATACCCTGTTGCACGCTCTCGTGAACGGCCTAAAGTTACTGCAGGTTCCAGATAGCGCTCAGTCAATCAGATTGATTCTTCATTAAAACTAGTCAATAACAAAATCCACGTTATCGAAAATTCGAGTAATGATGAGACTCAACTGATATTAGCGAATCCTGCTGTACAACTATTTCTGACAGTGAGTTACTTAGCAGTGATTATAAGAATCAAGTAATAAACCGTACAATTATTAACTTGCAATCTTTAAAATTCTTTTACTGAAAGTACTAAGTGAAGAAGCTAAAATTTTGAAAGTATTAAGTGTTCCTTTACAGTGTATTGTCAGACCTGAATCTGTTTAGTCTAAAGTATACTGTGTCAGTGTAAGTGTTGGTGTTAGTGAACACAACTGACATTCATTACGCGCGGAATTAAGTGAAATTAACTGTGTTCTCGTTTGGTAATTTCACCGACATTAATGTTCGTGGTTCGTCTACCACGCAGGAGCATGTATTATTATTTCATGCACTGTTTCGTATGTCTCCCTCCCCTGCCTCCCGTGATTATATGTGTGAGGGAACCAATTAAGCAGCTCATAATTAACATTAATCTTTCATAGTGGCAGCTGAGCAGGTACCGTAATGTAAGTGTATTGCAGAAAGCAATGAGAAGTGGATTATTAACTTAATCCCACAGCAAAACATGTAATTTATGGAACAGATTTTTTTTTTAACCAAGTGTTATTTATTTAATGTTTGATTTCCTCCACGGTATGTGTTTAAGTAGGATATCAGAACGACTTCTCAGCCAACATAATCTGCCCTATCTCCCGTAGGACAAAGTGGTTGAAAATCGTAATATTTCTTGTGGGTGAGAAATGCGCTTAGGAACCGCAGAGTCCCATTTAACATTCGTCAAGCAGACGTTCTCTTTCTTTGTGGTTGGTTTCCAATTGTAATTTAAAAGTAACATAAATTAAACCCACAGGTGGGCACAGTTAATCCAAACGTTAACTTCGTTAATCATTATTCCGCTACTTAAAAAGTTAACTTCGATAATCGTTAAAGCGTTAAATGTTTATAAATTTAACGCAAGTTAAAGTTATCCGTTAAAAGTTAACTAGTCGAAAGTTGTACTTATGTATTAGTATTATAGTACGGTAGGTATAACTGCTCTCTATCTCAAAGGGTTATGTACCATGATGCAAGTGTGGATTTATTTATAAAAATTAACAAATTGTGGTTACGCACAACAACGAAGTGGTATTCCTCTGTCTGTTTTTATCTTTGTTGAGACTGTGATCAACATAACACTTGCAAACCTTCCTCCATGCTTGAAAATTGTCTTACGAGAGACAATTAAGGTACTTGTGTCTTTATAAAAAAAAAGTAGTAAAAAAACACAAAAAAAAACACGAATGCAGAATGAAAAGCAACAATATTATAGAAAACAAGTTGGACTGGGACACCTGAATATGTGAAAACTGCGACCAGTGAAATTTGCGGCCAACCTAAAATCTACGACCAATGCCTGTTACGGTTACCTTTGTGCTACGGCCTACTATTACTATTACTATTACTCCGCGATTCACTAAAAGTGTTTGGCGGAGGGTGCATTGCACCTATCAGGAAAGGTAATGGTTTCGAAGGGATATACGGGATATGGCAGGTGGCGCCCATGGGCTATTGTGAGGAACCATCCCAGCATTCGCCTGGAGCGATCTAGGGAAACCATGGAAAACCCAGATCAGGATGGCCGGAGTGCTTTATCAGAAGCTACTCCTGTCCGACCTGTGACCTAAAGGCCCCTTTGCCATTTTCTTAATATCCTTGTTATAAATCATGTAAAATCTTGTTCTGTTACGTTAACATATTTCCATGTTGTCATAGCACATTTTCTTTCATAACATAATGATCTCTTATGTATGGCAGGGGTGTTGTTTTGCAACTTTTAATTGTTAACGATGTTTACAAATTAATACACCTCATTACAGATAATAATGTTGATTTGTCAGTAAGATAGGTGATGACGCTTTTTAGTTTATTTACGTTTTCACAATTTAAAATAGTCACGCAGCCGGCGTTACGCCGCCGCCGCGCCGGTTAAAAATGCTCGGCGCGCCGCCGCCAAGATTTTAGCAGGCGGCGCCCACTACTACACCGAACATACGAGCAGCGCTGCCAGTACAGCCAACTTATATTATACCGCTGTCTCTTTGAAATTATACAGAATGAAACCCAATTATACAAAGGGGTCATCCATTGATTACACACGTGAGTGAAAGTGCTGGGAGCAAAAAAAGTCCACGAAAAGTAAACAATGTATAAATTGATAAATTTTGAATAACAAAAAGGAAATAGTTATGCAGGAAGGGTTGCCAACTCAATGAAACAAAGGGAAAACACTTTCAAAAAGGTGCTGGAATGTACTTTACTTTTAAGTACTCATTTTTGTATCCAATTATACAAGGTAATCTGTTATACAAACAGGATACAAGAGGTAACAAATTATACAAATTTTGTATCCAATTATACAATCTGGCAGCCCTGTATACGAGTGGTGGCGTGGCGCACAGTTCAAACAAACGAAAAGACGCCAACAACCTATGTTAAGGACTAAAGTTAACGGAAGTCCAATTTAACGGAAGTTAAGAAGACCGTTAATGATTTTTTAGGTTAACTTAAAAGTTAAATTTTCGCAATTTTTTAACTTCGTTAATTAACGATTAACGGATTAACTGTTTTGTGCCCAGCTGTGATTAAACCTTTAAATAGATAATCTTACTTCCTAGAATTGCCATAGCAGTGCCGTCTGTAGAGAGTGAGCGTCGTTGGCCCGCCAACAAAACGCGTGACAGAGATCATAAGATCGTACTAGCCTTCATTTTTGTTTATTCGAGTGAAGGCTTTGATACGTTGTGGGTGTGAAATATACTTAGTGCTGCGAAACATTTTGTTTTCCTGAAGTTCCTGACAGTTACTAGTAGACTTCTCCTAAGATCGTTCACGAACATGACAGGACGCACAAATACCACGTCGAGAAATTCTTATGGTTAATATTAATAATTACAATTTCGTATGGCCTTAATGAGCTGCTGACCGAGTTTCTTACCGGTTGCCTTAACTACCTCTGTCTTAGCCACCTAACCCATCTCTGCAATCCTGCAAGATGCAGTTTAACGTGGAATCAGAGTCAGGAAGTGTCATTAATGACAGAATAGTCACCTTCGTTATTAAAATACTAGAACAGTGGCCGTCATAGTGTGAAAGTAGTGTCTTCAGCACAATCAAATGATCAATGTAGGCATGTACTGAAACTCAAATTTTGGTGATTTTTGCGTAGCTCAGTCGGTGTTGGATTTGGGACGTCTGGGTTTAGCTTTCGGAGAAGTTGAACATTTTTACCTTAACGTTCAGGTAGGTACCCTGGAACCACCGAACAGCTATCTAATGGGTGCAATAGTGAAGTACGGAGCAAAAGAAGCTGGAGTTCCATGATCCACAGTGTCTATTCACGCTGCTGATTCTCGTACGATATAATCCGAAAGGAGTTATTTTTAAAAAGTGCCATCATATTTATTAAAACATAGCTGGCCCGACACACTTCTTTCTGTCAAGACTTATTGGCCTGTCATAGTCCAACAGAAAAAATAAATAATTTAAACGTAATTCAGAGTGATTACTTATTTATTGATTTAATGTCTCAATAATAAACAACGATTACTTACAAAATAAAGTTTTCTATTTCGTACAGTGCAAGACATTAGTAATAATGATATTTTTATTGTAATGCTTTATGGAACACGATATTTTTTGTTTGATTTCCTGGCTCGTAAAAAAATAAAGCTGACGGTTTTCCAACATGGAAGCAGACAACTGTCCATGAAAAGCATGGTTTTTCACGATTAACGCCGCAAACACTCACCGACTGACCCGGGGATAAATTTATGGTCATAGCGAAAATAAGCCGCATTGGAAATTGCAGTCGTTTAAATTCAAATGGTACGTCAGTTGGTACCATTGGGATGCGAGGTATCAACACATCTTCTGCCTTGTATTTTCCCTTTAGAATGGTTGCTTCGGTCACATTCAACTGATTTGTGCGTACTGAATTCACCGGCAATTCATTTTCATCCGTGTTTTTGGCACCTAATATAGCTCGTTCGCTCAACCAAAAATTATCTCTGTAATTCTGAGTGACATTTCGGAACACCTTTTGTATGAGCTAGGTTTTTGATTCAGTAAACTGACAAAAATTGACAGGAAATGTAATGCAGCCAGCAAAACATCTATAGGGATTTTGCCATTACCAATATCAATGAGTTGTTTTGAAAATATATCTCCAGATCTATCATTTTGCAATTCTAAAGATAATCCTAACGCGCTTTTTTTTTTTTTTTTTTTTTTTTTTTTTTTTTTTTTTTTTTTTTTTTTTTTTGATTGACTGGTTTGTATGGGGAAATAAAGGTGTTGTTTTTACTGTTTTCACTGTTTTCCTCGCAATTTTTAAGTTTTTGCTTTCCATAAGAACCTTTCACGTTCCTGAAACCAATGGCTCTATTTTCACTTTGCCATTTGCGCAACACAATCCATTTGCTTCATTTTTGTATTCCAACGCCTTATAATGTGGGCAAACTGAGGTCATAGATCCAATAGCAACGCATTGGTAGGAACAGTAGTAACTGAAACATCGTTACTGAAAGCCACTCACGAAACACTGAAAGCAGCTTGTAAACGACGCGTTGCACGTGATTGTAGTATCCTAATACTTTCAGTTTCATTTCGCTCTTCACGTTGCTGTGCAGTCGAATTAGATTGAAAATTAGCTAGTTTTGTAGCGTTTCGAGTTCTTCGACCCAAATTGCTGCGCCCGCGTCTTATAGGCGGCATGGGTGTAAATGTAAACACACTGAACAAATAAACACACATTGGGTTTCCGAGAGAAGCGAAAATTTAAAAACAACCAAGAAAATTCCACGCACGGAAGAAGTAATGATGACACGTACGTCAGTGATATTATTTTCGCTGATCACACGCAGGTAGATTAATATCCCTAGAGCCTAATAAACTTGAAGCCAAACAAAAGATAATCCTAACGCGCCTTTGTTTTGTTTTGATTGAGGGAAAAGAAAAGTGTTGTTTTACTATTGTCCTTCCGATTTTTACGTTTTTTCTCTTCATAAGAACCTTCCTTGTGCCTTAACGAAAATATAAAAAAGAATTAGCCAAATTGGTCGAGCCGTTCTCGAGTTTTGCGCTTAGCAACACATTTGGCGATTCATTTTATTATATAGATAATCTACAAATCTGAAGGTGTCATACATGGATATTTCCTCATTACTTTTCTTGATGTAACAGCTTAATTATGAATCCTGCTAGTAAGTATTTATCGGGGTTGGGGGAAAATTCATGGTAAATTCTAAAATAACTCATCAAATCATGAAAACCTACTTTTGGTGCTGTTTGTATAAGGGGGTTTCTTTCCACAACTAGAATGTGAGTTTTGATATTAATATCTATAGACACACCTTACAAACTTCATAGCTCAAAATGCAGAACATCGTTGATTTCCAACGGCTATTTGTAACTTCTTTACCGTCTTTTCTATAATTCTAATATGTGGAATTTTCTGTTGCAGTACTTGATTCTACTACTTCCTTAGCTATCATCTTCAGTAAGGATTGTTGCAGTAATTTTTTCAACACTTCAAAATGACAAAAAATCTGACTCTCATGGGTTTTTCCCAACAAAAGGTATTTACTCTGAAGAAAGCCACAGAATGATGGCTGAAACGGCAGGTTTCAACAAACTTATACAGTTCCCGGAAAACCGAGATGATAAAACGCATGCCTTGTAAGTGTAGCAATATGCTTCAGATTTTTTTCTATATGAAGAGAAATGGAAACCGAGGGTGGTGGTGTAACGGATAGCGTTCTGGCCTCGCATTCGGGAGGACGGCTGTTCGAATCCCCGTCCGGGCATCCATATTTGGGTTTTCCATGGTTTCCCAAATCACTCCAGGCAAATGCCGGGATGCTTCCTTGAAAAGGCCATGGCCGAATTCCTTACCATTCCTTGCCCCCATCCTTTCCCGTCTCTAAAGACCTCGCTGTTGAGAGACGTAAAGCAGTTAAAAAAAAGTGAAATATCAATTCTTATAAAAAGCTAATCTTTGTCACTATGCCATCGTGTCCGTTACGCCTATATCACGCTTCCGGCTTTCTTTGCCGAACTAACAACGACCAGACATGTTACTACTAAACAGATGTTATCCGAGTTAATTGATAATAATTTTATTTACATAAGGAACTGGAAAGAAATTATTGCCAGAACACCAAAAGAAAAGTGCGTATGTATTTTGCTCAAATCGGCGTATTGATTGTTTGCTGCTTTTTATTTGTTAATATTCGTTAGTTGTAGATATTTTCCTTGATTGGTGTTATAGTAAGATAAGAAATAAGGTATTACTTGATTGTATTAATTCGCATTCGATGGAAGTTTTCATTTTAGAGCAGAAATATTAGCATTTGTCAATGCAGCAGAGAGCAGTTATTTAACTTTTTTTTAAAAAAAAAGTTTAATTTTTTTTCTTATGGGTGCGGTGTTATTGAAATCATTACTTGATTTGAATGGAAGTAGTTCCATATTGTTTGTGAGCTATGTGGCTTAGACAATTCTATTTATTCAAACAACTGGTAGAAATTACTAGTCAGAACACTCCGTTCAACCAGATATTTTGTTTACTGATTTCATCCGACTGGGGTATATCAGTGTGGTTGGAGAAGCGAGCCAGTTAGAGAAGTGCGACCCCCAAATCAACCGACAATCAGCACGCAGGCTCAAAGCCTGAGCTGTGACGTACTTCCTCACTGTGCCTGTCGATAATCGCTAATTGTCGCTGGCCGTGGCGTGTAGGTAATCCAAACCGGACGCTCACCTGATATGTTTGATGGGCCACCACGGGAAAGGCCCAATCCAGTGTGATTCAGCTTCCAGTAAAACAACAGCGTCACACAGCGCCTGAGGACTACAATCGGAAATTCAGTATTTCGTCTTCCAAAACGCATAACACCGCAACAAAAATACGGGACCAGACGTGCTCCGTGAATGGAAAAGAAATTTTAAAACATTTTATAAATAAGTGAAGAGAACAATCTCGATGTTAAAGGATTTAAACCATCAACTTTAATGAAATGGTATAAATCTTGGCTAAGTAACAACTCTTCAAGTAAGAGTAACGCTTTTACCACAGTAACCTATGTTAGTTTTTTTTCAAATTTTGTTCAGTTTTGACAGTTTCCAATGCTAAAATTCTGTTCAAACATGCAATGATACTGTTTGTAATCATGATTAGAGTGCTGGCATAGTTTGAGCTAATTTATTAGTTTTCTTTCGAACTCTGCGATCTTGAACAGCTATTTCTGGCACTAAATGATGTGGCCTGAAGTAGTAATGATCGCACGTACTATTGACTTTAAGTACACGAAGCTTAATTACTAAGTCTGCTCCAGTTATAAACTTTTGACCTCTTTTAAGGAAAAGGAATAGCAGCGTCACTGTTTTGTAAATGGTATGAGTTTTATTCTCTGTAGTATGCGGTAAATTGGTTTTCTGGATTTTGAGGCATAAATCGGGAACGATCCTTCAGTTCACCTACATGATTACATGAAACAGTCTAGTAGTGTAATTAGAAAGGGAGGTACGGTAGGTACGATATTTGAGTCTTAACACTGTTATCTACAAGTAATATTTTAAGAGTATTACACTATCAGTATTTTCCATTTTTTCAGTTTCAAACACATTTCAGTACATTTAACAAAAAGTAAGAAGAACATTACATTCTTCATTTTAAATGGAAGTTATGTTCATTTAACCACATCACGAAAAGTTTAATTCAAAAAGGACGCTCACAGAGGCGGGGGAAAAGGTATGAAGGACGTTATGATGTCTGTGTCATAAACTACACGTGACGTCCACTACCGTTTACGAAAATTAACACAAATTTCAAGCTACAACGTCAGCTATCTCACATTATTGTCAAACCGTTGCCATGAATTGGACCACTAGTTGGTGCAGTTTCGATATTTTAATGATCTGTGCCATAAGCCTACGCGAATGTCACCAGAACATTTGAGTGAAGTTAATAGAATTTCGTAGAACTTTGCGTTGGCGATAAATCCAAGTGCTCTATTTTTAAATATATTTTTACGCGTTTTCATAAATCATCAATGAGTTGGGTTCTGTATAACTATTACTACAGGATCAACTTACGCTAAAAACAGTTTTATATTGTAAGTACTTTATCTGGAGTTATCTAAGAAATCAGCAGGAATGATTCTATTTGCATTTTACCTGGAGTAAGAAATCTCATTCCACTGCAGTTCTGTGCCTCGTCTGGAACCAAAATCCTTTCTGCTGTGTTCGACCGCCTTCGTCCCTCCAGGCTGTGCCGACGTGCACAGATTTTATCATCGCTGTAGCGTTTCTGCGTGCCAAGGAATATTGTTTCGTGTTCTTTCTGCCCGTCTACCACGGACAGGCGGATGGATCAGCTGCCGTGCGCATCTTACATCCCTTACTCGCCACATACTGCATTGCGTAGGGGTTTCCTGTGGATGATTGAGTTATATATTTACTATTTGCGGGTACGGTTCTATCGCTCCCGCTTTGAATTTTTCTTTGAAAACTGGTTATGACGTTACTGGATGCTTTCATTGTTCATCGAATAAATACTGCAAAATTCAGTTAATCCAACGCTAGTTCCTGAAATCACTTTTGCTACACAGATTTAACATATTGTTAATCCTTAAATCCATTACAATAACAAAAGCTTACTAGATAACCTGAGCGAAAAATCCGCAAAGAAAATACGAAGAATACCGAACTGGAACACAACAGAGCTGAACAAATCACACACAGTGTATCCATATCTCTGTGATATGTGATGCTGCTATCTAGTGGTAATGCGATCATAACCCAAGTGAACATTTCGTGAATAAAATGTTTCCGTAGGACTTTATAGCGTAACAAATGTTTCATTGGCAGTAAACAAATCTGAAAAGCTCCTTACTGCAGAAAAACACAGAATCGTATAGCAAAACACAAATGTTAGTTTAACAGAAAAAATATCGAAAAAGTACCTTAATGTAGAAAACAACTTCATTTTACCGACATCTATTTCATATGTGTTGCTATCTACTGGTCGAAACGAATCCTTATCAACAGCAGCAAAAACTATCAGCTTGCCTCGGAACTGTCTCATGCGCATGACCTTGATAGTTAATAACTTTGCCATTTACGGGTCTTATTTCAAAAACTTCCTTTCTTATTTTTTTTTAAAGCGAGGACCTTGATATTTAAAATGATACTTGATTTATCGATTTTTGCTAGGCATGATGGGAGATAAAACACATTTTTAGTTAATAATGATACTATTGCCCTTTAAGGGTCGAATTCCTAAAATTCGCTTTTTTAATTTATGATGTTACCAAAACGGAGACCTTATTCTTATGATACGCCATTTATCGATTTCAGTTAGGCATGAACGAAAATAAATTGCTCGTCACAAAAATCACCTTTTAGAAATAACATATGCGATAAGCAATACAGTTTGCTCCATACGAAAGCCAATAAGAAAAACATATACACAAATTAAATAGTGTGATCAAACAGAAATAGGAACACGGAGCCAGGAGAGGAGAATAAGTCGAGGAAACAATTCTTTTATAACCTACTGTACCACTAAGTTAGCCACGTGTGTACTAGCTGAATCTGGTCTTGTTTCCGGCGTAAATAATTTCTCAACAAGCCACAATACCTCTAATCTCTAAAGCGTCTCAGCGATCAGTGTCCTACTAGCAATGGTCGTGATGTCTGCTCCCGACATTAAGAAGAAGTAAACATAATTTTCACGAGGTTTACATGTCGCTGTAGTTTGTTCAAAAAGGAGTCAAATTATCAGGAATACATATTTCAAAATTTTCAACAAGCTTCGAACAAACAACTGAAATGTCTGGTAATGAATATGATTGAATTCAGATTAAAAAAAAATAATAATAATTTAAAGTTTTTCTACTTCTACATAATTTGTTTCTAAAACATAATTACCAATACTTGTGTAAATGTAGTTTTAATATAATTATTCTGTAGCCGTGAATCTTCTGCTGTATACGCCTGTTTTGTAATTATTTTGATCTAAAATAACTCCTTTCCACATCTCACTGGATTTATGACAAATGTCTATTATGGTGTACTAGCCCCAAAGCCAGTCAAAATGACGGGTTTAACTGAGTGTTATGGTAATTTATTTCTCTGCAGTTGCTTAAATAAATAGAATTGTTACAAAATAAAGCTCACTGTAAATTATCGTCCTTTGTGCTGCAGCAAAAAGCTTCAGTTCTCAACTTGGTTCAGGTTACATTTCAGCCTAACCACAATTTCCGCTAATATTGCTGATAGGGAATCAAAGCTTAATCACGCGCGAATTAATACATTTCCTGTATCGCATGTAGGTGTCATCATGCATCGGGAAATAAATTTGATCACAAATCTTCACAGATTCTGTGACACCTTTCTATCTTAATACCTGTGTTGAAGATAGATATTTTAACGCTGAGACAGCTTACACCGGCTGAAATAATGACCCCAGTGGAGCGAAGGATGCTAAAAATAAATCTTAACAACTTACGCTATGCTACGTAATATTTAATTGTGGTTTAGGCCACATATATCGCGATCAATTTGGAACTTCTTTCATTCGAGCCATGTAATGATTTTAGTAAAAATACCTGATAATTAATATGCCTATTTAAACGCAGTACATACTTTTCATTTCGTTGTTCTGACAATTCATGTCTTAGCAATTGCTTAGTTAAGTAGAATTGTCATAAAATAAAATTCAGTGTACTTCCTCGTGCCTTGTGCTGTAGAAAAAGGTTTCAGTTTCCATCCGGGTCCAGGTTGCATTTCAACCTGACTATATACTACGATAAACTTGTCGCCAGGAGAACAATACATCTCACGCATATTAATACATGAACAGTATCGCGTTTTAGTGACAATAATGCATCGCGATATAAAGTTGATCAAAAATCGTCAAGGGTTTTTACACATTTCTTTTTTGTTATCCGTGATTCAGACCGATATTAAAACGTTTGAATGGCTGACGCAATTGCTGAAATAATAGGCTCAGTAATATTACACAGTGGAAGCAAAGGAAATTAAAATAATCTTATAAACCTACAATATGCCACGTAATATTTGTTTCAAGTATAGTGTAGGATGCACAGATCGGGATCAGTGTGCAACTATTTCCGTTTAAACGAATTAATAATTTCAATAATAGGACACAGTTTAAATCTTTTTTTTAATTAATTATTCTTGCCCTCTGCCGTAACGTCAAATACTAGTTGTAATTCTGACCTATGCTAAGTAACAATCTAACCAAAATATTCGCTACATGGATGCTCGAAACACAAAGCTTTTATCTTATATATCTATGGACAAAGAATTTAAGGAATATTTCTATATATCAAAAGAATATTCGTAAATATAAGCATCTTATGATTTATATGTCAATTTTAACGCAATATATACCTTTATTTCAGTGTTCTGTCAGTTAATTTATTCGCGGATGCTTGGAAATGTTATTAAATAACGTCCATTACCAAGAATATTGACGAAAAGCGCTACGTCATTGCGCGACGTCATAGATTGACGTCATGCCGTGACAGGTGACGTCATACATGACAGATTGTTTATTATATTAATAGATTATGCGAAAACAAACAATGACATGAATCAATATAATCAACCAGCACAATAGAGCAAAAATTAACAAATGAGAAATCAGCCAGCGGTTGATCAAAAGATTAAGCACCATATGACAAAGATGTCATGCATGCGCGAGGTTTCTTTAGATTTCAGGAACGGCAACCGCCCCGTTCTCTCTGTTTATTGCGACAATATGAAGCTGTTGGGCGCCCTACACTGGGTTAACTGGTTGGAACTCGGATAGTGATAGAATTATCCTCAGCTGAATTTAGCTAACATGGTGATGCTCTATTTCTTATCACTAGATTGCTTTTGAAAGGCCTGGCTTAAATCCCGATGCTTTCCACTGTGTTGACGATATTGTTGATGGTCATTCGCTCGTCCTGCCCTCTACCTTCTCGCATCAACAACACAAATAACACATTATTCTGAACACAAGACATTTAACACTTAGGAACACTGAAATTCTACAGGCACGTTACTACCTGGATATCAGGTATGGCACGCTCTGTCACTCTTTAATTTCACTGAACTGTACGTTTAAAAGCCTTGGATCTTGGTGTTGCAGGGTTGGTAGTGTATACCGCCACTACACCTTGTAGGTGGCGATCGGGAATACGTGCGTTCAAATTCTGCCATCCAGATTTCGGTTCTTATTCGTTCCAGAAATAACTTCACGGAAATACTATGATAGTTTCTTCAATTTGATCTCGTTCCAGAACCTTTTCCACTATCCTCATTGGCGAGTAATAAATCCGCAATGTAAAAGAGCAAAAATTGTTACTGCATCCGTAAGACGATATACCACAACTTTGGGAAAGAAATTGGTTTGAGGTTAGCAACTGTATCTCCCTCCAACCCATCATTAAGTGAGAAAAGTTTCGGGAGGACACTACTTCAAACTAGCTTGGACACATTCTAACCTCTCTATCCCGAAACTATTGCAGTTTATTTAAACAATTATTTTTAAAATATCAACTAACTAGACACATCTTTTTTTTCTTACATTAAATTTTTCAAACAATATATTCACACATTGTGTGTCCGTTAGTGACAGATATGGTAAGAAGCTACTAAGAGTCTTGATATCCTGTAATTTAAGACGGACTTTTTTTTCAAGAAAGTAAATACAGTTTTTATTCCTACCCCCACCCTAGGTTACGTATGAAGGCGGTCTGGTGCGAGTTCTCATGTATCCTCTTCAGCCAACCTAACCCACATAGCGCTTATAACTAAGCCCAGGAAACTTTAAGTAGACGTGCACCACTTTTTAAATTAAGAAATTCTTTGTTGTAGTTCTTCTCTCTCGTGTTTAACCGTAGCTCTTCTATTGAGAAGATAAAAAAAGCGCCACGTAACTTTGCAGGTTCTCGAACGAATTCCCTTGAGCAAAATAAAGTAAGCAGCTTCTTTATGTTATACATGATGTACTCCGAATTCAGACTTTTTTCTGTTGTATTAGAGCTAAATACAGCATGTAAAACAGTATGAACATAGAGGTCTTATCTGCTATGAACTGATTTTCATTACATGACCAGAGTGTAGTGTTCTAACGTTGTTCGGTATTTATTGTATGTATAGTGTTCTTATTGCACAATATTCACACTTAACCTCCACAGAAGAAAAATTTGAATCCAAGCATTCATTCTTTTAAGAATTTTGTGTTCACAAAAATGTTTGTAATTCAGTAGGATTTTAGGTCTTGTCATTCTGTTGCAAATTGCGTCACGATTTTTCACTTTGTTCATTATTTGTTTGTCGGTATAATTACAACGAGAAACATTGGAAATAAAAGGATTTTGTTTCTTTTTGTCTTTGTTATGACAGAGCCAATTATCTGAACCAATTCTTAATGAAAGCTGTATAGCAAAATAAATTACATTTCTTTGTGTTTATTACAACAAATGACGTTCCTCAACGTAGCTATATCAGCATTTGCTGGCGTATGTGAATATGGTGCTGCATTGCAGGAGAGGACGAGAAGGAATATTTGATAATCAGTTTCTGTATCGCCCGCTTCCGCCAGAACATTGGCATACGTGTTTATTTTTTAACTGACAATGCTTTTTGTAGTGGCTCTAAAGCCCATCGGGACTGAATTGCAAACATCGATCGAACGAATAAAGCTACGGGATGGGCTGATTTTTTGCAGATCATTTATATCTTTAAGCATACAGAACAAAAGTGTGTCGTTAAGTTGGTGTGAGTGTTGCGTCCAGAAAAATAGATAACTTGTACACAGGCCTAATTAGAAACATTATCCTCCAAAATATAGTTTTCGTTCATCTTCTTTTGCTGGACCAGTCGATACCGGATTTATTAAAGCCGATCATAAAGTGATTGGTAGCAAACATCAGAAAATTGGAAGAGGATCATTTCAAATTACTCGTACAAAATTTTTTGCAAAGCACAGCGAAATCTGGCTGGGCCTTACCACCCGCTCAACTGGCTACGAATCTTCTTAGAGAGAATTCATCAAATTGAATTATCACTTCATTCTTGATTCTACAATACAAAAACTATATTCTGAAATTAAAAATGTTGGTAGCTGTTCATTTTGTGGAAATATAACAAGTGGAAACAGAAAATCGTATCACTCCTCCCTCTAAACAAAGATGAATTCGATAATAGAATTTAAAAACTATACATAAAGTTAACAGCTTTTAAAATCGTTACCTACAGATATTTTTAAATAACGTAGGAGCTAATAACTTTAAAAACAAGAAAAAATTGCTGGTTTGTTAGAATGGTGCATAGTCAATAATTATGGCACTGAGAGCGCTATACCAAAGATTTTAGAAGTTAATACCGGGTGTCAGTGCAATAGGTGAACATATTAAACTTGGATATGCACACTGTACTCACATACATCTTTTAAAATGGCAGGTAAGGAACGAAAAGTTAGTAATCTGTTGGATTAATGGGAATGGTTTGTTTCAGTACAGTTTGATAAATGTTTACCGTCAAATATTTGAGAACTTTCCAGAGGTAATCAGTATATGATATGCTTAGACATTTCAGTCTCCAGTTATTGATTACATCTGATTTACATTTCATCCGAAATAATGCTTTGTACAACATATTAGGTTATGAATTGTTAATCATAAACGACTTTCGGTTTAATATATTTTATCACCAGTGCTGAAGGTATCTAACTATATTTAAATATAGATTTTTAGAAATAGGTTTATCAATAGAGAAAGACAGCAGATATTTAAACTGATCAAAAATCAGCCTGCTGGTTAGTGGAGCTGATAAGAGTGCGTTCATGTGTGTTGTGAATTTAGAGTTTGTGATATTCGTAGAAAGACGACATTGCGATGTGCAGTATTGTTGTTGTCAGTAGGGGAACTTAATTTCCATCAATGGGCAGCTTTGTCCATTGATTAGGGTGGTAGAGTAGGGTTTACTTTTATCTTCGCAATTGGAAAGTATCTGCCACGAAGGTTAGTAATTATTTAAAGTATCTTTGTTTGTTTCTATATCGATAGGTTGGGGAATATATGCAGATGTACTGCGGGCGTCCATCAAGTGTATTTGCTGATATATCTGCGCAAAATTTCTGTATAGATTATTGGTTTCTCTTCGAGCTTCGAGTTTCTAGACGATAAGAGGTGTAACAGGTACGTGACAACTGTCTGGATTTTTATGGTTGTATTTAACATACACGAAATCTATAGACGTCTGCTTCATCTACATCTATAACTGCATCTACAAGTATACTCAGAAATCCACTGAGGGTGCTTTGTACCGAAGCTGATCTCTACACTATGCATTCCAGTTCCGAATGGGAAGAAAGAATTCATATAAGCACCAGTGCGGCGTCTTATTTCTCTAATCTTATCTTTCCTGTCACCGTGACCGAGATAGGTTGGTGAATGAAATATTTCATCGCACTTATAAGTGAAAGTGGGTGTACGCATTTTTACCAATAAGATGAAACGAAAATTGTAGAGAATCCCAGCAGAACTTTCGAATCGATTCTGTGACGCTTTCGTAGGGACTGTAACAAGGGAGTCACGAATCGAGGGGCTCTTCTCTGCACTTTCTCTATACTGTCAATCAGCCCCTATCAAAACGAACCGGAGAAAGGCCACAACACTAGTTTTGTACGCTATCTCCTTTGTTTGTGCATTACTTCAGTTATGGTTTTTCAGATTAAGTGATACATAAATTCCGTATTGCATCGTTGGCCGGGAGACCTAGAAGGTTAGTTCGATCTCGAAGGAGGTTATTTCCAGATTAAGTGATGGTATGTCCAAACTACACAATTAAGTCATTAACACTTGAGTTATTATCTGAGATGACTTATAACGATTTCATGTTTATGTTTAATGACAGGACACCACAAAATTAATATGACTCCTACCGTTTGGCAATTTTTGTCTTATTTGTATTTACTGTGTCTTCAGAACTAATTTTTTGCTTCATTGAAGGTGATATTTATAACATACCTGACGTAAGTGGCAGATCCGAATGTGGTTCTTGACTTTGTGCCGCCTCCTGCGCTGGTGTGAGTCTGCCATTGGGACGCCCTGCGCCCTGTGGAGTGGTCTGTCCCAAGACGCACAACTTGGCCCATTAGCGGCAGGTGCTCCGTGACGTCATGTGAAGAGGTGTACTCCGCCTTTATGGCTCTGGAGGTTGCGCTAACAGGTAGGCGCGGAAGCATGCTGAATGCCGTGTTTCCTGAGGCTCTATTACAGTGTGTAATAATCTCTCCTGATGGTAGCTCTACTTTAATAGACACACTGTATGGCGTCAGCAGTTAAAACTACTTGATCTTTTCCCTATCAACATATTAATGTTGAGCCTCGTACATGACATGTCTCAGGGGTTACAAGAACATAAAAAGATTTATTCAACAAATTAAATGACATCAAATTTGACAGGTGATGGCTAGCTCAGTTGGCTCTTTAAACAAGTCTCTAGCTAATCAGGGCAGCTACTCAGGGGTATTTTACGGGCCATGATATGTTGCAACCTGTCGCACTGTTAGAACCACTTTACCATGTCCGCGCACTGCTGCCGACACTGCCCGTGACGGGATGCGCACCTCAGACACTCAGAGGATGGCGGTAGACCAGCCAACCCGTCCACTCACATCCACACACACTACACAAGTGGTTCCTCTCCACTCCCGCCTCGGAACAGCATGTCATGAAACAAAATAAACGGAAATATCCCAGTGGTGTGTCCCTATTCTCATATTGAAGGCGAAGAATCCTCCGAAAGCTGGGTTGATTGTCACTTGTCACCAATTTCTCAAAGCTTTTGTCCCTGCTGGAGGGCTGACACACTGCTCCATTCATACCGGTCACAGCACAGCGGGGGATGGCTTGATGCACGAGCTTCTACAGAACACTGATAAACAGCTTTCCCTCACTCGTCCCATACTGCCTAGCTTTGGGAACGCGACTTATTACAGTGCTGTTTCTTTGTACGCAGACTGTTTCTGAATATTGTCAATGGTGAGATAAATAATTGGCGCTTCAGGATTGCTTAGGAGTACTTCCTTCCACGTAATGGTAGCAGTAAGGATTCGACATTGTACCTTCGTGCATGACATCTACATCTTGCGAAACACAGAATCCGGCAGCGTAGTGTACAGCGTGCTAGCCTCGCGTTGTAGGAGTCGCCGGTTTGAGTCCAGCCAGGAGCGTAGGTGTTGTGTTTGTCTTGTGTCGTACAAATTGAGTGCATCGATAAATAGTTGTGGATTGCATAACCACATAGTGCTAGCTGTACGACATTGTAGCCAAATACCACCTTTTGTTAAAAAAAAAACTTGCGTAACTTTATGTTTACTCCCTGTATTAATGTTTTGGTTGAAAATTGTTACATTACTTGTAAAAACTTTATAATGCTGCCGAGGTATGTTGATATTGGAATTTATATATTATTTATATTTCGTGTATCAAATGTATAATATTTTGATTACAATTGTTGCTATCGTAACTTGTACCACCCTCGTACAATACTTATTTGACTTTAAATAAATGGTCGGGTTATGACAATTTCGATTTATACTTGCTGTTAAAGAACCATTTTCAATTTAATTAATTAATTTTTTCATTACTTGTGATTATCAAATATCAAATTAATGCATATATTTGACAGTCCAATAACCACGTGCAATACAACAAATAAATAAAAAATACAAAGAAATCTTCATTGGATTTTGATTACCTGTGTGCAATGATCTCCATCGTGGATGGTAGGAAAAGAATTCTAGCACTGGCAAATTTTTTACGGGTCAGCTTGCGTCATCATAAGATGTATTCCAATCGAATTTCATTATAAACGAAGCAAAGGCAGGGAAATTAGGAGACTAGGCATTCGGAAGGACGGATGTGACAAAGTTCTGAAGTTTCCGTTGTTTTAATTATGACTAAGGTTTACTGTACCGATGATGGCTACGCATTTCACCGTTTCGACGTAACGATTCAGACCGACTACGTTTAGGACTCAGTGCATACGGATGGTGGATGGGAGATGCTCTCTGTCTGATAGACAGTGTATCTTTGAGCAGACAATCTCTTGAGCCCGCATGCATTTCTCCTTATCTCTGCCGTGCGTCTGACACAATCTCTCATACCACATGTCAACACTTATATTGAAGATCGATGTGAAGACAGGCAGCAGCTGAACCCAAGATTCCTTTTGCTGTCGATGGCATCTGGACGCAGATACAACAGACAACATGGGAGTGGTCAATCGACTGTCGCTCTGTTATAAACGACACAGGGCTTTATTAACAAGACAACCAGTACAATCTTACCTCATATGTGTTGTTTATTTTGTTACAATTATCAAGCGTTTCTTTTCCAATTTATTTCATACTAAAAGACTGCTATTAAAATTAAACATTATGATTGGTCAGACCTAGAACTCAGTAGTTGTTTTGTTTCGTTTCCTTTCCTTTAGTTCTTAATGGCGTTAGTAGGAAATAGCAGTTCTCAATATTCTGTCAACATACCTTATGAATATAAATTAATATAAAAAAATCTTCATTTTTCTAGTTTGCTCACTCTATTTTGCCAATTTCAATCAGCGTGTTCCGTTAGTTCCCTTTCGTTGTTTTACAGCGACGTCTGAAAGCTTCAGAAACATTTTATAGTTTGCTACCCTACAGTTTAAAACAGGATGTAAAAACGAAATTTCCGATTAGATGCTTTGCACCCGACATAACGGTAATTAAAATAAATAATTTATTGAGGTACATAGAATGGGGCCGGATACTGTACTGAATCCTGGCATAAATCTAGCTAACAGACAAACTGAAGTATCAAGCTAATGAATTAGCAGGAATAATTTTACAGACAACTGTGTTGAATTTAAGATTACAAGATGCATATCTGGTTACAATTTATTAAGAACACTTACTCGAAGAAAAGTATCTGACGCCAATTGTGCGTAATGATTAGGATATTTTTAATAAACTATACAAAAACAATTTTGATTATTATTTGTTAGAAAAATCTTCTTTTAATTGAATGTGAAATGTGGAGAATTTTTGATTACTGGATACCTGACATCATATCGCCTGGGTCATTCAACAATCGTAATGTCTTTTAACTTTAAACAAAACAGGTTTTGGAACGACTATAAAAGGATAATTCAAAATTTGTGTTTGAATTGTACCTACAGCATTATTTCAATCTTAATGGATTTTTTATGGGAATAAAATAAAAATGTAATTTCATCCGCAACGACTAAATGGAAATTTGAAGCAAAAAAAAAAAAATTGTCGATCTGTATAATTTAAATAGCAAGACATTTGGGAAGAGAAGCCAAATCAAGTTAAGGTAGTTTAATACGTTTTTAATCGGTTCTGATTAATATTTATAGCTCAAATAATTAATAAAAAGTGAAAAAGGTATTCAGTGAGAAAGAGGTACCGCAAGTTTTACCACTTATTTCCAACATTAGTTGAAGGGGAAGTCAATTTATTAGTTAAATATAACTGAGGCCGAAATATTTAGTTCCGGATGAGACATTCTGATGTATTGTGAGTCAAGGATGGAAGACTATCGGAATGTGATTGATCCATTCCAGTATGAATGAATGACGAGATTATTAGAATTTCATTGTTTAAGGTTGCAAGATTATGGTTGAAGTATTAGAAAACCGTCATTTTTGTGAACTAGGTAGAAGTTTTCATATATTGATTTTTCATCATCGTTATCATCTTCAAGGCCCAAAGGCCTTTTCAAACCAACAGCCCATCACTAACTCGATCTGCATGGCAATTTTCTTCCTTTTGGATGGTAGATCTAGATTTGTTTTAATAAGGTGTTTTTCCAATTTCTCTTTATAGTTATGAGTCATGTCGAGCAGAAGTGTGTGCTACAATGTTTACATGCATTTGTTGTATGCTGCTTTGACGTAATGTCCTTGAATGACCAGTGCGACATTATTTTGGAAGTCTTAACTGTTCTCTTCTCTTTCTTGTTTAGAACCCAATATTTTCTTCGTTCGTATTTCTTCCCCTTTATTTCTTCCTAAAGTTCTTTGTATTGATGCACATACATCCTGAAAACAACATTCATTTGCGTATCTCACAAGGAAATTATGCGTGATTCAGTAGATAAATAAAATGTATAATGTGGTTTAGTATTATGATATCTTTTAAAATTTTGGACCAATATTCTTTTTTTTTGCCAATAGAAGTAGATTTGTTTTATAGTTCTTTAATTTTTTGCTTTATTATCCTTAAGCTTGTCCTCTGTCTCAGCAAAACAAAACATGTTTTCAGTATATAACACTGCACTGAGAAAAGACTTTCTACTGCTCTCTGTACCTTTGTATAAATAGTGATTCAATTTCATACAGATACACGTTAAAGAATGTAGTTGAAAGGTTACAGCATTGTGTCACTCCTTGATATGTATCTATGAATTTACTCCCCGTTTATAACATTTATAATAACAAATGTAAGAATTATCACAGATAACACTTAAGATATTGGTGTTTTTAATAGTAAAAACATTTTAGAGACAGGGGCAATCACTGGCTGCGGACTTGGCGGCCAGGAGAAGCAAAGCATTTATTCCAACAGCTTAACGTCGGGGACTGCCCTTCTGGTTCTCTAAGTCTGTTGTCTAACGATTATTTTGTGGGAAGTCCTCCCGAATGTCAAGCCCGAGTCAAGATCGGTTTTATGCTACAAATAAGTGAGAAGTTTTTGACTTAGTTAATTATTTTCGCGCGTTATCTATGGAGATTCGAACTTTATGATGTTCCTATGAGAGGTGAAACGTGTGAAACGATAACAAACAAAAAAAAAAGTTGTATTTTCTTTCTGTGTTAATTATTAATGTTTCTGATTGTGTTAACTCGTTCAGAAACGGAACTGATAGTAGATACGCACTTTTGTTTAAGCGATTCGAATCATGTTATTTATTCTGTGGCATGGTTTTCACTGTTCAGGACTGACGCTGGTAGTGTCGAACACGATTATCGTTTTAGTGTAGTTTTCAGCATCCTTGGATTTTATCGCATTCGGGAGGACGCGGCTTCGAATCCCCGTCCGGGCATCCAGATTTGAGTATTCCATGGTTTCCCCAAATCACTCCAGGCGAATGCCGGGATGCTTCCTTCAAAAAAAGGCCATGGCCAAATTCTTTCCCGTTCCTTGTCCCCAATCCCATCCCACCTCTAATAACCTTAGTCGTCGACGAGGCGTAAAGCCGTAATTTTTTTAAAAAAATAAGAATTTTATGATGGTTCCCTGAAATAGGGTACAATGTACGTGATAATCTTTCGCTGTGGAAAGTGAATACAGATATTACTATCATTTTAGACGCCACGGTATTACAGATAGCATAAAAAGGTCTTTTTATAATCGTTGTTGGTTCTACCGTTGCAGTTTTCAAACGTAAATTCCAGCCTGTCATACATTCGCAATTGGTCCTATACATTTATTGAGCAAAACAAATGCGGTTCGAGTTCGGCCGAGAGCATGGGTGGTTTTAAGTAAGTGTTGTATCCGTAGTGGGTTGTCCACACTGAGAAGTAAACGATAATTACGATGAAACAGTGCATATACACTTGGAGGAACAAAAATAACACAGTTGTAGCTGGGTGTACGGCTGGAAAAGTTGAAAACCAATTAAAAAGGGGAAACGTTAGCTGCCTTAACACACAGGCTATAATATTTGCCACTTGTCTTTGAGTTTGCTGTCCTCATCTCCCGACGTGAAGGGAACTATCCTGTTGCATCCAGTGCTACGTTGTCTACCAGTGTTGGCGATAGTTGGGAGAAGGACAGAAACAACGTAGTACTGGATGTCTGACTTGTCCATGTGCACTTAGAGGAAGCAGGCTCGTAAAACTAAACTACACCAGAGAACTTCCCGAGTCTGGTAGGTTGACGGCTCCCTGTCCTGAGTGAACGCTTCGTTTCAATTACAGCCTCCAACTTCTCACCGCTCCATCGGTCTCACTCCCGAAAGCCTTATCTTACCCGTTACCAGTGTAGCAAGGAAGAAACTGGATTCGTCAAGGAGAAGTCACGGCATCACACTGTTTATGGTGTTTCTTTTGTTAGTTTTTAATACCATTGAAACATAAGATGAACTCGTGGTATGATGTTTACCGATGAAAAATGACAATACCTACCCGTCAATACTGTTACTGACTCACTTAGTGAGAGAAAAGTAAAAACAAGATTTTTGTTAATAATCTCTTAGTCGCCCGTGTGTTAGTGTTTAAAGTTTATAATTTTTCAGAGAAAAAGTTCAGTGATTGAAATAACTGAGTGGTTTCAATAAAATGATAGTATTGGACCGAGCGTGGTGGGTGATTGGTAACGTTTTGACCGCGCATTCGGGAGGGCGCGGGTTCATACCCCCTCCGGCCTAGTAGATTTCAGTTTTCCCCTAATCACTTCCGAGGAATTCCTGTTTGGTCCCTTCAAAAGGTCATGACGGAATTACTTCTCCCTCTTTTCAGCTAAATCTTTCCCGTATCTAATGACCTCGACGGTGACGACGTGCAAAGCAATAAGCAAAAATAATAAAAAAAAGGTAATAATGCTTCTTCGTTATATGAGCCCTATATTTTATAAGTTAGAGTTTATAATAAAATATACTGAATGTACTTAAACGATAATTTTTCGTTGGTTCTTAGCTTATACCGGATGTATTAATTAGATATAGTAACTATAAAACATATAAACAAATAGTTGAGCTAACGAAAAACACAGACGTTAAATACCTCATAGCAGTAGTTGAGCAACAAATTACTAGCAGTACGGCCAGCGAATTGGTATTACACCTATGGCAAATAATCTAAGAACTCTTACTATGAACATAATTACAAGAATTAAAATTTACGTAAGGGGAAACTGGGACTGCTATGTTTTAGCCTCTGCGACTACCACACAGTGTTCCACGAATAATGTACCCTGCGGAGAGAAGTCAGTTCATTTTACGTCAGGCAACCACTGACAGTGTAGCATGGGTTGACTGTACATTCATTCAGTTTGTTTAATCCACTCAGTTAGCAGGCTTCCCTAAAGAACTAGTCCAACTGTGGCAGACTTACTCAGTTCGCATGCAAACACTTCACGTATTTAAATAGGTACGCTTGTTATAGCTACGCTTGTTTTGCTTGGGAGGTGAAAAGAAAAAATTTTCACCGAACGGTAAACGGAAAAAAATGTGAAGATAAAAAAAATGTGTATACTACAGGGCAGAGCGATAGTGGTTCTGACTAGTAAAATTCCGAAGCAATGGAGTGGAAAATATTTCTGTTTCATACGTTGCACCGCAGGTTGGCAAACGTTGACACGAGATAATTCTGTGGCAGTTTTTTAACGCCTCTCTCCTGACGGTGCGCGGTTAATTGCACATATTCCGGCAACAGTGTTCTCATCTTTCGTCAGGTGAAAATTCTCTGTTGGTTAGAAGCCAAATTATTTGAAGACAAGTATTACAGGAAACTCAGACTTTATAGTGGGCATCTCGCTTCACACGTTGTGGAGGCTAGACTATCACATCTTTAAGTCTGCGAATTGTTACAGTCAAATATTTACTTGAATTTTTTCCATATAAAAATCAACACCACTTGTTTTCTATCATCGCTGTATTTCTTCGATAATCACCTCAAGGCGCCCACTTTCCGCTTGCCACTGAAAGTAGTTTCAGGTGATTACACCTGTTTGAATCCCAGTCAAACGGATCTTTAGTGAACGGAATGGGTATTATATCTATTTTCTGACTTTCTCTCACACACATACACTATATATACACGTTCAGTACATTTTATTTTAAAGTATAATGTTTTGTATCAAATTGAAGTATATATGTTAACATCGCGTTCACACTCGGTATACTGAAAATGATTTTTCCTCTCTGCTCATACGTTGTAAGGTGACTCCTAACTGTCAGGTATCTTCGTTTTCCCAATAGCAGGGTGTAACATCCTCTCAAACCTAAACTTAAATGGAATGGTATTTTATGAAGCACTTATAGTAAGCTAGACTTTGATTGAATATCATCTGGTAGGTTTTTTTTTGCAATTTCCTGTAAATCAATGTATAGACTTTGTTTTATGAGAAGAAATAATTTAAAGGCCATTCAATATGTTGAAGAACAGAATTGTGCAAGAGAATTGCTTAAATGTTTATAATTCCAAGTATTAATGCAAGTTACGATGTCTAAAGGACAATTTGCTACAGTTTAAAATGATTTGGTACGAGGGTGTGGGAAGATTCTCATTTTTAGGAAAGGGTGTCAGGGATTGGAATGAGTTACCAAGAGATATGATGAATAATTTACCGAAAACTTTGAAAGAATTTAAAGATAAAATTTGTAGAGGGCAAATGTAGGTTGGTGCAGGATAGGGGGAAGATGGGTGTGTAGGGAAATTGCCACCGGAGCCTGTGCTCCATTGCAATTAAATTAAATTTCTGTGAATAATTTTGTGTTTAAGTATCTTTAATTTCCATTTCTGACCATTTTGTAATGATTGTAAAAGATTATGTATTAATTCTGATTGTTTTTTTTTAATATGTTTCAATTGTTTAAGTATTGTTAATGTTCGAGAAATATCTGGCGGAAGCTTTTGTAGTGTTCCAGAAATTTCGATGGAGTTTACATAAAGCTAACATCCGAGACCGAGAAATAGTTTTCACCGACTCAATTTACGATGGCCAAGAATTGTATTGTCTGTGGAAGAAGTGTTGTATACAATAGCTGGATTGTATGTATGCATGTAAACGGTATCGTGTTTATGAAAACAAAAGCAACTTTAAACTGAACTGTATCGTGGACTAGTTATTTATCATATTAATTAAACCACTAGCAATCTAATAATGAGTCAACTGCCTTTGATAAGTTATCGTTGGCATGGTCAGATGAGTTACGGTTTTACGGCCACATGCGCTTGCTGATGACAAGCGTTTTATCCCTTCTTTCAGGTTGTATTATGTACTAACGAAGGGAAGTGAAGCGTTTCCATCTTCTGGCCTCGGATTCTGCAGGACGCCGGTTCGAATCCCCGTCCGGGCATTCAGATTTGGTTTTTCCTTGGTTTCCCCAAGTCAATCCAGAATGCTTTATTCAAAAGGCCATAACTGAATTCTTTCCTGTTACGTGTCTCTAGTTCCATACCGCCTCAAATGACCTCGACATCGACGAGGCGTGAAGACATCGTTAAAAAAAAAGTTTTCATTTGTCTGCGAAACTCGTTACTATGTTTGTGCGTGACAAGTGTATTTTTTGATTTTGAAATGTGTAATTAATGACTGGGAACTGTGGCGGCATTCGACTTGATGGTTGCGCAAACCTGTTCAAAACTCGCTGTCGGGACGGCTGATACGCGTGGACCCAGTATCGTGCCCTGTCCCGCTGTTCCAGTGTGCGGCGCCTCAGCGCATTGAGCCACATTGGCGGAGCTCTTAACTGACAGATATATGTACGGTATGTACTAAAATTAAAGAATTTTTTTGTCTAAGTATGAAAATTGTTCCAATAAATGTAATTGCAACCTACTCCACTGGTGATAGAAAAACGAAAACTGTAAAAGTTTTAATTTTTGTCTGTCTGTCATTTTCTGTCTGCTTTTACTCAGGAGACGGAGCTAACCGATGGAAGGAATAAATAGAGATACTATATGACGAGGATAAAAGGCGATACCGAATCCCCGTCCGGCCATATAGATTTGGGTTTTCCATGATTTCCCCAAATCACAACAGGTGAATCTCGCGATGGTTCCTTCAAAAGCCCGTGGCCGAATTGCTTCAAGTTACTTGTCCTTGGTCCTTTCTCACCTCTAATCACCTCGACGTCGACGAGGCATAAAGCCGTAAGCAAGAAAAGCGGCGTCGACATTGATAAGGAGATTCTGTTTTAAGAACAGGATTTGACAGAGCTTTCAGAAATTTGAAATGAAATAAGTCAGTTGGAACTGATGAGATTCCTGCAGAACGTCTGAAATCGCTGCGAGAAGAAGGAATCCAAGGACTGTTCAAACTGATATCAAACAGTTTCGAAACAAGAGAGATTGCAACTGACTTTTGTAAAAGTATTATCTCACGCTTCAGAAGAAAGCTCGAGCCAACAAATTTTTTTTCGTAGCGGTCAGGGAATGGAGTAAGTTACCGAGAGAATTGATGAACAGTTTAACAAAAACGTTGAAACAATTTATAGTTGAAATATCTAGGTTGAAAAAGGTGCGTACAGGACAGGGGATAAATTGGTGTGTCAAGAAATTACCACCGGAGCGTACGCTCCATCGAAATTAAATTAAATTAAAATTCCAAAGGAAAATTTTGGACTAAATATAAACCAAAGCAAGACAAAAGTTTTGAAATGTAGAAGAAATGATAGCAGTAACAGTGAATTAAATATAATAGTAGGATCGGATGCGATTGAAGAGGTAATTAAATTCTGCTACTTAGAAGGAAAATTACAACTGATGGCACTAGAGAAAAGAGTTTTCACTAAAAAGATAAATCTTATGTGGTATAATTTAAATTTCTCCGCATTGATAACATCATTAATTAAGAAGCGAATTTTTGGAAAATGAACCGGTAAATGTAAAAATTACAAACTATCAAGGTCACAGGTATGGATAGTTCACAATCAAGATGCTAGGATTCGCTGGCGTCGAAGAGGAGTGATCGCATTACTGCTAGATAGCAGCACCACATATCGTAATTTTGGCATCGGCCACGGTCGCTATGCAGCTAGATATTACACATGAAAACAAACAATCCTTTTTTTTACGCACAGTTATATGTGGCCTATTCTTGAGTAAGGAACTGTTCGAATATTTTCGTTTTTGTTTGAGAAACATTTTATAAAAAGGTTACTGATGATCGTATTCCAACTTCAAATGTTGTGTACAAGGAGGTTTTGCAATATAATTATTTTGTAATTTAAATTTTTAAAGTTAATGATTTGTAATGTCATTTACAAGTATATTACCTTTTTTGGTGAATTAACACGAGTTTCCGTGTTACATCTGATTAATGCGTCCAAAGCATTTTCTAACTATTTCGTAAGACGTTGAAAGTGTTGTGCTACGTACTTGCTGTTCATGGTACATCATTCTCGAAATTTTCGCACGGGGCACTTAGTTATCACATATTCCATGGTGTTATCGTCTCATTTAACACTCGTAGACTAAGCCATCCACGACTCACATCGTACCTAATTTCAGGTTCTATCAATTACACTGTGTTGTGAAGAAAGTTTATTTAAAGTTGTCACTAGAGGAATATTCCAGTTAAATAATGACTTTTTTTGTAAGAAGTAAGCAGTAAGTGTAAGTCTCGGCTATGTAAAATATCAGATAGTTTTGTCTCTCAGTTAGGTGACATGTGTAAATAAACAACTGGTGTCAGAATCTACATTAATATTATAAACGCAAAAGTAAGTACATCTGTATATTTGTTACGTCATCACGACTAAATGGCTTAAATGATCTTGATGAAATTTAACAAGGAAATACTAGGTATCAATAATAAGGACATATGACACTTTGTACGCGATAAATAGTATATTTTATTATGAAATTTTGAAAAGTAACCGAACGCTGACGGACCGATAGCGTGTGTAAATCTCTGTAATGTTATTTCCGTCTCTCAGTATTTGTTTCTCTCGCAGTCAGTTTGTGTATGATCTGTTCAAAAAAATTCATTATTATACAGTACAGATATGGATTCGCCATGCATCAGACTATTATTTTGCTCACCGGTTCCTTATCACTAAAGGATATATTTCTCAACACAGGGCAGTAAAACCAGAAACATTGTGTACAAAACAGTATTGACGTAAGATGTTTTCAGAAAGTGACATAATTGTAAACGACAAAACAAAAAATCTGCCAGAGGAACTGTGGTATTTATTGTACCAGGGTTAACACTTCTCCTTTAGTTAGTTGCTATTTTTAAACTTGTTGCTAATTAGATCTGTTCATGAGACAGATTCTATGGTGGAATGGTATGCTGACAGCTTCTTCGTCATGTTATCCTGACTCCGTGATTAATGACAAAACTTATTAGGTAACTTAATTATTTCCATATCTCATTCTAGCAATAAAATTATATGTCCACGTGTATGAAGTCTTGGGCAACTATATACAGGGTGTTTAAAAATGACCGGTATATTTGAAAAATCAATAAAAACTAACAGGCAGCGATAGAAATACACCGTTTGTTGCAATATGCTTGGGACAACAGTAAATTTTCAGGCAGACAAACTTTCGAAATTAGTTACAATTTTCAACAACAGATGGCGCTGCAGTCTGGAAAAACCTAAAGTACAATTTTCTAAGGAATAAACCATTTTTTCACAGCAAACTTGGAATCTATGAACAGCAAACGCTTACAGCAGAAAGACGACTTACAGAATGGCGAACTCACAGACTGCGTTTACTTCTATATCTTTCGAATCGCCTGCAGCGCCGTCTGTTGTTGAAAATTGTAACTAATTTCGAAAGTTTGTCTGCCTGAAAATTTACTGTTGTCACAAGCATATTGCAACAAAACGGTGTATTTCTATCGCTGCCCATATAGTTTTTATTGATTTTTCAAATATACCGGTCATTTTTGACACACCCGGTATATTTTAACAGTGCGCACCACTTGCCATCTTACACAAAGCTATTAATACATCATAAGAAATGAGTATTGGTTGTAATTAGCCTGTGAAGTCGAGCAGTCATTTCGCTTTAAGTCGTATCTTTTATCTCCGTCCTGGTACATGAATGGTAAGTGTTGCGAGTGTTAAGACAGACGCCGGTGACGGTAATTGAAACGTAATGTTCACTCGGCGGCTCCTCCGTCCTGCTAAGAGCGCGGCCACTGACGTCATTATGCGGGCCATTGATTTTTAAAAAGTGCTTATCGCGCGCCCATCCCTTCAGCCTCGTCCGTGTTTAGCTTTGAGCTCCCCAACATTTCCTTCTAGCTTTTCTCTTTTCTTTTTTTTTCTCCGTCTACATTATATTGCGCAACCACTCTTAAAATTTTCCCTTAAGTCGTAACGGTTATTAATTTTGAGGGGATTCTAGCGTCAGGACCATTCCTTAATTGCGCGCCGCTGTTAACTCCCCTTGTAAGCCATGGCGATGCTCACCTCGTTTCAGATTTCACTCTTCACTATTTAAACGCCGGAACAATTTTCAACAACGTTACAGAAATTCGAGAAATATATAAATTTAGTGTCAGTATACTTCCTCTTTAATTTTCAATCTATTTTAAACTAGGTGTAATCCGGGACTTTGTACGCGGGGATTTTTAATCGTATTGCTAGAATTAGATGTAGAAAGGTGTAAGATGCGTAAAAGCTGTCCCAAAAAGCACAGAGTCAAGATAGTGTAACGGTGAATCACAACAGTTCACTCTAAATATTAACACACACTTTCGTACATATCGAAAAAAAAAAATATGAAAACTGATTAGATAACCATCTGTACCATGTTATTACATTAAAATCTTTTTCACGTGTCATCAAGTGGTAGTCCTTAAACTCCACACCGGAAACCTTTTCGTTAAGGAAGTGTAAACCTACCAATGGATTGATTTGCGGTATTTGAAAGTGATATCCTTCTTGTCCCTTGCTAAATAGTATTAGCTATTCTAGCGCGTCATGAAGTTAAGTGTGTCAGGCACTATGGTTAATCTATCGTCAAGATTTTGAATATAAAAACTGACTGTGAGAGAAAGAAAGCCTGAGCAAACGATATAACATTAATAAGCCCTACACAAGGTATCTGTCTTTCACCACAAAATTTCATGATAATATATATTATTTATCTAGAAAAATGTATGCTGTGTGTATTTCCTTGTCAAATTTCACCAAGACTGGTTTAGCCATTTAGTACTGACATAGTTATTTTCGCATTTATAATATTAGTGTAGATTTATATGGCGCTGATAGTATGGTTCTTTATTATTTTTTAATCCAGAGAAACACACTGACATCATTATTTCACCAATGTGTTAGAGTTAATCGGCCATGTATATTTATTTTTATTCTTTTTTTTAAAATTGTTCACCGTTTATTTTAATTCTAAATGGTGAAAATACAACAGCAAATCGAGAGTCCAGAAGGAGAAAATAGATTGTTTGCTCTAGCTTAGTGGTGAGGCGGTTAACTTTCTGGTCGGCATACTGGAAGATCCGGGCTCCATACTTGGTCTGGCTTCGACATATTTCAGTTTCCGAAATTTTTTCTAAAATCTCTTTATCCGAATGCCAGAATGGTTCCTAGAAAAGACCATGGCTGTATTCCTTCCCGCTCCTTACTCCTACCCTTCCTTCTTATTCCTTTCCTGGTTCTAATGACTAAAACATACAAGAGACGCAATGTCCTAATTTTTAAAAAATTATGTTCTTAAACAAATAATTTTTAATAAACATTTTCAGAAAATCCTAAAAAAAAAAAAAATGATTCAGGAAGTATACGCTGTGTTACATTTATTTATTTATTGTATTTACGTCTCTCAACAGCGAGGTCTTTAGAGACGGGAAAGGATGGGGGGCAAGGATGGGGGGCAAGGATGGGGGCAAGGAATGGGAAGGAATTTGGCCATGGCCTTTTGAAGGAAGCATCCCGGCATTTGCCTGGAGTGATTTGGGAAACCATGGAAAACCCAAATCTGGATGCCCGGACGGGGATCGAACCGCCGTCCTCCCGAATGCGAGGCGAGAACGCTATCCGTTACACCGCCACGCTCGGTGCTGTGTTACTGTTTACCCTCGAAATTCCAGATTCCCCTCATTATATGTACGTTTATTGAATGTCATTTTATACACTTATGGTACATTTAAGCTTGTTTTGGAATCATTCCTCTATCAGAGTTCTAAAAAGTACAAATTACACTGTGACTGTAATAAATATAGAAAGAACCGCTCTCTATATTTGAGGACAAATAGCAACAATTTATCTCAACATTACTACGTATTGTTTCATTTTATTTCTTGAAACTGTATCGCTTGTTATTTCATCCCTTCTTTTTGTTCACTCGAAGGTTGTTTCAACTAGTTTGTTGGCAACTGGAGATTAATGAAGAGTGGATCTAAGTCAAAGATATTCATTGCTTGCATCATATAATCTAAGAATTGGTGCACACTGTATGAGAAAAAACCTATAAATAAAAATTAAAGTTTAGTTTTCTAATTGTTGTGCACATTAGTATACAAAAGCAGTAAAGTATCTGTTCTTATAAAAACAAACATGTTACAACATTTTCATATGCGTAAATTGCTTTACCCTATTGGTTTGTCACAGAACATGTTGTTGTAACTGTTAGTGTAAATCCTCCTAAAGATGACTAAGTTTTTAAATAATATTTATTTTATTCATCCTCCTAACGTAACATGTGAAATAGAAGAGCAGTTATAAATTTTAAAAATAATCTTGGTACTTAAATACATTTGATACTGGAAATAGCTTTTGACCTGTTAAACAAATACTGATACTGAATTGACGGCAAAAACTATACATTTTGTAAGGTGAATGTGTTTACGAGATATGAAGAAAGAAGAAATGCGTAACGGGAGTAATAACAGCTTTGATGTTAAGTAATGCTTCATCTGTTCATCAGTTACTAGGATCTTACACCTGATGAAATAAACTTTCTTCCATATCCTCTTGCAATCTCTCTGTAGTTTCTTCATTACACATCAAGTTTTCTTTTTAAAATAATAATAATAAAAATGATAATTCAGACAGATTTCTCTGCGTCTCGTCGTCTCTTCCACGTCGTCTTAATCCAGACAAAGTCCAAATACCTCAGAAAAATATATTTAGCAATTTTTTAATTTCAAAGTATGTGATAACCCATGTTTAGAGGTCACAATTGTCTCTGTGAATCCAAAACGGATTATTCTTGGCCTCAGTGCATTATGGGGCTACAGTATAGTGTGTGGTAATTGTATTCTCTCCAATCAGTTCCGGGGCTGCAGAACAAGATTTAGGCATTAACTTAAATAGATTTATCTTGCGTAACAGGTTCTTTTGGTCGGTACCGGCACTAGAGAATTTAGATTTTTTTTTATTTTGTTAAGAACTTTGTCGTTTGACTTCACTGCAGTCACTTTGTATTTCTGAGCGAATTGGATTGGCTGTCGTATCCAATAAGCCGCTGCTCTGTTTATCAAACTCGCCGCTTGCCGCTGCGAGTCGCCAGAGTCCGGCCCTGTTTATTGGCCCGGCAGTAGCGGGGCCGTCGCCCTGGGGACCCATAGTGGGGACACGTTGAATTCTTAATACGGCAGGAGGAGCTGCAGATAGCCCTGATTCGCCCCTCCCGGGAGATTTGTGTTCCTGCCACTGGGAGACAGCTGCCACCACGACTACAGTCGAAAGACTCACCGACTTCACTCACTTCGACGGCTCTACAGCGATACAGCCAACTGATATGGCTTCATCACAAAACGATATTGGATAAAGAGTCTGATTGAATGAACGATAACGATCTGGCAAGGAATTCTGAATTAACCAGACTTGATTCACGGCATGGCCACTGTAAATTATTACTGTAAAATTCAATTGTTTAATGTTACCTACGTTATAATGAAACAGTACTTGTCAAAAACTCTTAAAATAAGGCATTAAAAATCGGTTGTGTAACGAGAATGTTTATATGGGAGTGAATGCGCGGTATTGAACTATAGGTTAGATAAATTGGAATTACTAGAAACGTGAATTATGAGAAAAATCTTGGATCCAATTAAAACAGCAGACTTAAAATGTATCATTTGAAATGTGGTGCTACAGAAGAATGCTAAAAATTAGGTGGACAGACAAAGTAAGAAATGAACGAGTTTTGGAAATGATGGATGAGGAAAGAAGTTCTATGGAAGAAGATTACAGGAAGAAGAGACAGGCTTTTAGGTCATATTTTGAGACATGCTGGATTGGTTAATTTGTTAGTGGAGGGAACAGTTGAAGGTAAGAACTTTAGAGGTAGACAGAGATTAGAATATATGAAGCAGATATATGAGGACGCGGGTTGTAAGGGGTATGTAGAAACGAAGAGGTTAGCACAGGATAGGAAGGGATGGAGGATTGCATCAAACCAGTCTAAAGACTGACGACAGCAAAAAAAAAAAAAAAAAAAAAAAAAAAAAAAAAAAAAAAAAAAGCAAATATATCACACAATGGCTTTTTAAAAGAAGCATCCTGGCATTCACCTGGAGTGATCTTGGAAAATCATGGAAAACCAATATCTGGATGCTCGGACGTTGATCAGAACCCGCTCCCTCCCGAATGCGAGGCCAGAGCGTTACTACTCACCCACCACGCTCGGTGGGAGTGTAAAATGCGTATATTGGGGATGAATCGTTGAAAAATATTGGTGGAAGAGTTAGGAGGGTTTATGGAAAGGAAAAAATAACCATGGCTACAATTTCGCACTCGATTTTATTCCTAAGGGTGTGCGAAGATTTTCTTACGTAGGAAAGGGTGTCAGGTGATTCGAATAAACTACCAAGAGAGATGATGAATAGTTTACCAAACACGCTGAAAGAATTAAAAATTGAAATTCGTTGAGAGCACAGGCAGGTGGGTACAAGAAAGGAGGAAAATGGGCTTGTAGGGAAATCGCCACCTGAGCGTGCGCTCCATAGCAATAAAAAAAAAAAAAAAAAAATTGTACTATTAGCAGTGCTACGACGACAAGATTTAAAACGATGTTAAAAGCAAAGAGAGAAAGCAAAGACGTTCGCTCTGTAGAATGCTGTGATGTGAATGAAAGGCTGTAGATGACCGATCACGTTTGACTACTGGCGACCGAGCAGGGCGGCGAATTTGTTTGCCGGTTGTGGCTGTGGCGGCGGAGACCTATTGATCTGAGCGGCTGGCTGGGTCGCCACCGCCTCGGCTCGCCGGGCACACAATTAATGCCGCCTCATTGTCGACCCGTAACGAGCACACGGCTCGTGTCTTACGCCCGCACACATTGATTTCCAATCGTCTACCCTCCACCCGCCCCGCCATCACTCCCGGCGAGCACCCTCCCGTCCAACTTACACATCCACAAACAGAGATAACATAAATTTTAGTTCTAACTGCGCTACTAAAACTTTGCGAAGCAGCCGTTCTAGGATCAGTGTTTGGAGTTATTAAACACGGAAATATCAGTTGCTCTACCCATATTGCAGACTGACAATCTATTAAAACGTTAGTATAAAATCTGTAATACAACCACTCATTCACGACTTGGTAAGCTTGGACTTAGAATTATGTTGCTAGAAAGCCTCAAGTTACGTAAAAGCTGACCGAAAAATCGTGACTCCGGATGATGTGGTGGGGAATCCATAACCATTACATTCTACCATTCAACCTGTCTCATGAAGAGAAGCAATTCGCAACATGTTTGGAAATACTAACAAACTAATGAGAGGTCTTAACTGTGGGAGGCTACCTACCAAACTCCTTCGACAAATTATTGTTTGTGATTTAAAATTATATCTTATTGCAATTCCATTTTGTATACAACGTTTTTTCCTACTGCCCTTTGATAACATATTAACTTTTGGTTATACACAAAATCGGTAAAGGACCGTTAAAAGCTGCAGAGTGATCTGAACACGATATCTGGCTGGGTGGATCTACATCTACATCTATACTCTGCAATTCACAAAATTTGTGGGTGGCAGAGGGTGCTAAGCACCAATCCTACTTCAGTGCATTCCAATCCCGAACACAACGAGGAAAGAAAGAATACATAAATGTATCAGTACGGAATTTTATTTCTCGAATCTTATCCCTCCTAAATAGGTTGGCGGAAGAAGTATTTCGTTGCACTGGTAAATTAGACATTTTCGCATATTCTCCAACAAATTCAAACGATAACGACGTCGTCTGTCCGCCAGACAATCCCAGCCTAATCTATGTATCAATTCTGTGACACTTACGTAAGGACTGTAACTAGCGGTCATGAATCGAGCGGCTCTCCTCTGTACTTTCTCTAACGTGTCAATCAATCCCTTGCGCTACGGATCCCAAATTAAACAACAGTATTCCAAATGAGGACGCACTAGTGTTTTGTACGCTATTTCCTTTGTATGAGCATTACAACTTCTCAAAATACGACCTATAAAACGTAGTTTAGAATTAGCTTTGCCTACGATGGAAGTTATGTGCAAGTCCCATAACATCAACATGGGAATGAAGATAAATGCAGAGAGGAGCCAGCTTATTAGGTACACAGATAAAAATCTAAAGTATGTGATAATTGTAGCAATTTCTTCCACAGTTGCTTGTTAAATTAGTAATAATTCTTTAATAATTACGCCAATATAACCGTTGTTGATATTATTTTATTTGACGGACGCTTTTCGCCTCTCGTCGAGTGAATTCGTAAGATCCCAGTTTTGTACAAACTGTGTAAATATGTACAATAGTATAAACAGCATGCTGGTTGAGGTCACAGCCGACCAACACCACACCTAAAAACAGAAATGTAAAATAAAAAATTGTATGCTGAAGATAACTCGACGAGTTGCTAAACGCGTCCGTCAAATAAAATAATAACACTGGTATTTGTGTAATTATTAAAGAATAATTATTAATTTAAAAAGCTAAAGGTTGATTATGGTTATAAAGTAGGGAAGGAG
The DNA here is from genome assembly GCA_031002005.1 of Vandiemenella viatica. Taxonomy (NCBI): domain Eukaryota; kingdom Metazoa; phylum Arthropoda; class Insecta; order Orthoptera; family Morabidae; genus Vandiemenella; species Vandiemenella viatica. The sequence goes on from JARYHS010011408.1 coordinate 122,209,154, forward strand.
CTACTTATTTAAGACTCGAAATGTGAATACCTTGGAATAACATTTGATAGCAAACTTAACTGGGCAGGACACATTAGACAGGCAGTAGGGAAAGAGTTCAAAATCCTTCACCTGTTGGAAAGAGTGATGAGGGGATGCACTGGAGAAGTAAGGGAATTGGGGTACAAAACTTTAATCAGACCACGGCTGGAATGTGATGGTGTAGTTTGGGATCCACATTTTGGGTATCAAATACAGGAGTTGGAGGGGGTGCAGAGGAGGGCTGCCAGATTTGTCTTGGAAATTGCCGCAGAACACAATCGGTAACTGATATGATATAAAGGAGCTGGAGTGTGATTCATTGCAGAATAGAAGGAGGGTGAAGAGAATCATGGGAGTGTACTGGTGATTAAGCATGGAAAGATATTGGTGGGAAAATTAAGAGAGGTGCTTGGAAGGGCGAGGTTGACCATGACCACAAGCAGGCACTTGATATCAGGCATAAGGGTGTGGGAAAATTTTCTTTCGTAGGAAAGGGTATAAGGGACTGGAATAAATTTGCCAAGAGAAGTAATGAATAATTTACCGGAAACACTGAAGGAATTTATTGTAAAAATCAGTAGAAGGAAAAAGTAGGTTGGAAGAAGAAAGGAGAAAGGGGATGTGTAAGGAGATTGCCACCGGAGTGGGCGCTCCATCGCTATTTTATCAGTTATATATATAGATCACCAACCTCTTTTCCCTACCACCCCTATGTCGAAAAAAAAGTAACTTACCAGTCCTTTTCAAAAAGATATTTTGATTTATTCTTCACAGTTTGCGTAACAAATGCATATAATAAAAAATATTAATTAAAGGGCTGATCTCGTTGTAAAGATTCTAATTTTTTATTTACATCTCTTGCCATATTTGTCATCAGCAATCTTATATCGCCGCGTTCCACTATTTAAATTCTGCTTCTTTTCTCAGCTTATAAATTGTTGACTACGCTAAATCCTCCGTCATATGTTTGGGAATGTAGTTATGAACATTTTTGATGCAGCCAGATAAAGCCGGATATAATACAGCTGGCGACAGTTGGTCCTCAACGCCTCCTCAATTTTTCTTGGACCAGAAGGGCCTCGTATAACCTCTTCAACGCCCGCCAGAGTACGATATCACACCCCTTGGGAACCACTAATCTGAACCAACAAGGTAATCGTACCAACTAATGGACACCTTCAAGTTAACGTGACAACATGGAATCCAATCCACGGAGTATACCAATTTCACTGTTAATAATTTTATTTCAATACCAAATAATATTATATTGTTGATAGGTACCGCTGTGAACATTTCTACTGTCAGAAGTAACATACTTTTAAATGGATTCTAATTAACGGACATTTTTATTTTTTTTATCTCAGTTTTCGACGTGACATCAAATAGAGAGAAACACCATTTTCTCCTAGTGCCATGGAATATACATCCGACTAGTGGTATTGATACGAATTTGTGCGAGCTTTTGTCTTAATTTCTAAGCTCTTCGACATTATATCGAAATGAACATACCATATTTTACTAATGGGACCATTAGCGGGTCATTGTTCGAAGTCCCAACAGAATCAGACAGGCAACATTTACGTGAATTGCCTTCAACGAAATAAACGAACAGAACAAGAGACACGTTTTTCTTTATTTCTCAGCTGTTCCATGCTGCATCAAAATAAAATATGCTTCATTTTAGTCCTGGAATGCACAATGTTTGCAAACACATTAAGCACCACTAACTGGTTTTCGTGTGAATCGCACTAAACGAAATAGAATTTGTCTATCGCAGTCGAATTATTAAAATTATTGTATAAGTACAACACGGAATTAATGTTAGCATTATGTTTATTTTATAAATTATAGAGCTGCTTGAGATGTGTATGGTTGGTTTACGTAACCAAATATTGTGGTATTATGAAGTGTTATAATATCCACCTCTTCTATTTCCATTTTAATACAATGTTTGAAGTTTTCTTTGAAGAGTTTGCTTTATACTTAATACATAAAATACATTTATTGGTGTTAAGTGGCTTTGGCGATAGGACTGACACATAAAATTGCGCATTTCCATCAACGTCAAGGAGTGTAGGGGTTTGGGAGAGACTATGTTTGCCTATTCCCAGCAACCTCTGATTCATGTGGTGCACACTGTTTGTAAGGACGAGACTCTGCCGACTGAAAGAGTTCCTGTATAAGGAGTCACCCACTGCTTGGAAACGGCCTCCTCAAGGAGGACTGAAGAGCGGGAAGCGGTCCAGGACACCGTTTTGCCCTTGGGTTTGGAACGGCCCCTACAGACGGATGAATCAGAAATGATGAACAGCGTGGAGATGCGGAAGGCTACGGGACCACTGCATTATACACCTACAGCGTATCCCGCGGCCACGCAAACCTCTAAAATTGCATATAATCTTCCCGCGTAAAATATTCCGGAGGTAAAACAGTCCCGCAATCGGATCTCCGTGTGGGGACTGCTCAGGAAAGAGACGTCGAAATAAATAGAAACATTCTACGAGTCGGAATAGGATAGGTCGATTAGAAAACTTAAAAGGAGGTGGAGCGAACTAAGTTAGATGTCGTTGGGATTAGTGAGATTAGGTGGAAAGATGAACAGGCAGGATTTCTGATCTGGGGAAAACAAATTGATTAATGTAAAATATGTCAGTGGAGTTGCTGGTTTAGAATTTGTAATGAACAAGAGAGTAGGGAAACAGGTGAGTTATGATGAACAATTTAGTGAGAGGAATAGTTTGAAGAGGTTAGAAACTAAACCCGCCCCAACCACGTTAGTGCCAACGTTGCAAGAAGATGATGAATAAATAAACAAAATGTATGCCGAAACTGAAGAATTAATCCAATATATGAACGGGACGATAATCTAATAATCATGAGTGATCGGAATGCGGTGGTGGGAAAAGTAAAAAAGGGGAATGCTGTAGGAAATATTGGACTAGGTGAATGAAATGAGCGAGAAAGTAGGTTGTTAGAAGTTTGTGAGAGATTTAAACTAGGCGCGGCGAATGAACTACTGAAGAATCATGCACGAAGGCTATACACCAGGAAAAGTCCAGGAGATACAGGTAGGCATCAGCTAGATTATATCATAGTCAAAGAGATTCAGGAATCAAGTTCTAGACTGTAAACCATACCCAGAAGCAGACATAGAACCTGACTATAATCAGATAGTTATGAAGTGAAAGTTAAAATTCAGGAGAATAAAGATGGAATACAAGCAGAACAGACTGGAAGTGAATAAATTGAAACAATCTAACACCAGAGAAAAATTTGCAGAAATGGTAGACGTGGGTCTAAGAACTAACTCTAAAAGAAGCTTAACTAAGGACGAATGGAATGCATTGAAGAGAGAAATAATGAAAGCTGTTAAAAACCTATAGGGCTTTGGAAACAAACCGCACGAAAACCCAGGATCAAAGAAGAAATATTGGAGCTGATAAATCAGAGGAGAAGGTACAAAAATGCTCAGGATGAAGCTGGAAGAGAAATCAAATAAACAGGAAAAACAAAAAGGCAAAAGAAAAATGACTGCAATAGAAAGTGTGCAAAAGTAGAAATGGAAATAGTCGCAGGTAAAGTAGATGTGGGAAATAGGAAGATCAAACAAAATTTTGGAGAAATGAAGAAAAGATGTGTAAACTTTAAAGCTGCCGATGGGAAACCTCTTTTAAGGTTAGAAGATGGAGCTAACCAATGGAAAGAACACAAAGAGAAACTGTATGACGAAGATCTAAAGAATAGTGTACTAGAAAAAGAAGTCGCTGTCGACATTGATGACTTAGGTGATTCTGTTTAAGGACAGAATTTGAAAAAAACTTTGAATAACTTGAAAGCAAATAAGGCAGTTGGAATTGATGAGATTCCTGCAGAAGTACTGAAATCCCTAGGAGAAGAAGGAATCACAAAATTATTCAACCAGATATCAAAAGGTTATGAAACAGGAGATATTCCAACTGATTTTAATAAAAGTAAAATTTTCACACTTTCGAAGAAAACAAAAATCTACAAATGTAAGAATTATTTCACTATAAGTCTAACATCACATGCGTGAAAATTACTGAGCAGAATAATATACAGAAGAATGGAAAGATTAATAGAAGAGATACTAGGTGAAGATAGGAATATCCTCGCTACAAGAGAAGCAATTCTGGCTTTAAGAATAATACTTGAAGGGGGGATCAAGAAAAACAAACATACGTTATGGCGTTTGTTGATTTGTGAAAAGCTTTTGATAATGTTGGGTGTGACAAGATGTTAAATTTTTTAAAGAAGTCCGATCTAAAGTATCGAGATAGAAGAATATTTAATAAATTATATATGAATCAAGTGCCTATAATAAAAGTAGAGAATCATGAGAGACATACGTCAGTCAAAGGGTGTGAGATAGGGTTGCAGTCTATCCCCACTTGTAGGAAGAGGAAACAATAAAGAAAGTGAAAGAAACGTTTGAATGTGGTGTAAGTGTTCAAGGAGAAAAAAATTAGTATACTACGATATGCTGAAGACATAGTCTTGTTAGCGGAACAGGCTGAGGATATTGAGATGTTAGTGAGTGGCATTAACATAATACTCAAGGAAAATTTTGGACTAAATATAAATCAGAGCAAGGCAAAAGGGATGAAATGTATCAGAAATGAAGACAATAATAGTTGATTAAATATAAAAGTAGGATCAGATGCAATAGGAGAAGTAAGTGAATTCTGCTACATGGGAAGTAAAATAATAAATGATGGTGGAAGCAGCAATGATGTTAAAAGCAGAATCGCACTAGCAAAAAGATCCTTGTTGAAAAGGAGAAATCTTTACTTTCAAAAACTGCTCTAGGACTCAGAAATTAATTTTTAAAACTCTATCTGTAGAGCACATAACTTTCTGGAAGCGACGCATGGATTTTAGGAATACCACAAAGAAGGAAAATTTAAGAGTGGAAATGAGGAGCTATAGAAGGATGTTAAAAATTAAGTGGACAGATAAAGTACGAAATGAACGAGTTTTGGAAATGATGGGTGAGGAAATAAGTTTGTGGAAGAGTCGTACAGAAAGAAGATACAGGATGGTAGGTCATATTTTGAGGCATGAAGAATTAGTTAATTTGTTAGTGGAGGGAACAGTCGAAGGTAAAAATTGTAGAGAAAGAAAGAGTTTAGAATATATGAAGCAGATAATTGAAAACGTAGGGTGTAAGAGGTATGTTGAGATTGTGACGTATCTGTCTGTATATATACCATAACGTAAAATTCTTTGTAATATTAAATATATTTGTATATTAGAGGTTTCAAGTTCGGAGTAGTTTGTGTGTTATTTAATATTGTCTGTCCCAGTGTCAGCTACAGACCACAAAAAAAGAAGAGGGGTGTAGCACAGCTGTGACCCTGTCTCGGGCAGCAAGAGTCAGCGGCAGTAGTCAATCTGGAATGATAGCCGACAGACCTGGTGTGATCGAGGCAATTTTTAAAGTGTTTTCTAATGCTGTGTTCAACTATTTAATATGTTTATACTGAATAAATGTCTTTCAAAGGGCGAATTAAGTTCTGAAAATTTCGAGTACTGTATTATAAAATCCTAAAAATCATCTTCAGCTGGTGCTACATAAATAAATGTGTAAATTAATGTTCTCCAATCGTTCGTGACCAAATTATAGAATTTGTTTGGCCCAAAATGCGAGAAAACCCTAAGGGAACAATAAACAACAACCACTGAACCCCTTACAAGATTAAGAGGTTATCGCAAAATAGGAAGCGATGGAGTCGAAAGACTGATGACAGCAAAACGTAAAAAGCCAAAGTTAAAGGAAGTACTTTATAATTTATATTTTTAATCTTCTTCTTTCGATTTTAGCTTACTTTGCATCACAGAAGCAACTGATTTACTGGTTCGCCATTACTTCTCCCAGAAGTTATCCATTCATTCGCTGTGTTTTCTTCTTATTTTTCAGACCAGGTGGTCGTTCATTTGCACATTGTTACTGGCACCCGTTGAATTTATCAATTTTAATTTGAAATACTCTTCGGGTCTCTACCTCATCTTGATGGATCCAAACTTCTCCCAAATCATTTCTGGTCTTCTCAGCCCATTTTGTTATCACCTTTAGTTTAGTGATGAGAATGAAAATTCTGTTTGTTGTGGAATGCAGTAATAATGTGGAAGGTACTGAACGCTTTGGGATTCGTGACCAACGCATCGCTTGTATTCCACCTCGTCTAGAACATAACCTTTGGAATTTAACTTCCGAAAAAATTACTTTGCTAACAACTGCAGAATTAACGTTACTTTTGAGTTCCGGCGTACATACATAGGCCTGCCGTTATGCTAACATGAAAATCATATGTGTACCTGCTATATCTTCTGTATTTCGGATGGAGACGATCCAAAATTCCAGTAAGCAGCTAGGGATTTGATTACGTATGTTGGGTCTAAATAGTAACGAAACTACAAAGAATATAAAGAGCAGTAACTTCGAAATAAATAAAAAAAACTGTAAATTAGCATTGACAGTTAATTCTGATAGTGAAACACAGTTATTTGAAAATTCAGTTTGTCCCGACGGTACAAAGTCTACATTGTGTTGGTTCGTGTAGCGCAAAACGACTTTATATTGATAGACGGACATCCGTTTGTTCGAAATATCGTGTTTAATTAACCCAACAAGGCTGTACACACGTGAAAGTTTCATTTTAAAGTTGCTACGTTATTAAACACTGTTAAATGCGTGAAACTGTGTGATACGAACTGAATTCATTAAGTCCAAACGTAATTCATTGCTTCTGATGTCTATAAAACAACTCTCTCGTACCAAGTGTATGCTATTTTGCGACTGATCATGTTGAGTAGAATAAATTACAAATTTAATAACTTAATAGAACTGAAGTATATTCAACAGTCGAATATCGTGCGTATCATAGGCGTTCACATTACTATGTAATAAAAACAGTGTTATTGCAGAGTACATTAACAGAACGCAGCTTCTATTGCTGATCATGTTGCCACAGGTGGAGCGTTTTTCCGTGTTGCGGACACTTCCCAGCTTGTCTCTTGCTCTTGTTTCTCACTTGTTCTTCTGCGCCTGCTAGGACCTCTTCGACCACGCTGTTGCTCTGACCTTCAGAGTAATTAACAAGCAAAAGCTGTATAGTACTTCAAAGGCAGATGACAAGAGAATCCCGTAAGGTGTCAAGATTGAGAAAGCTACAAGACATATGACAATCGTTCAATATTCCTAAGAGAGGTCCCATTTCGTCTATATATAAGGACAGCATTAAAAGAAAACAGGAATGATATACAAATGTTCCTGCCATGTTATATTAGTGATTTACAGACGAATTGTTTGGTTTCCCGGCGAACTAAGGGCAGCTGTTTAATCTTGAAGTAGCATGTTGTAAAAGAGCCAGCACTTTCTGGCAGTGGGCGTAAGGGCAGAGAGTAGTATAGTTGGTTACGCACAGTGAGAAGGCAGGCAGTACTGATCATGTGCGCGGTAGTAGAGACACCGCGAGATACGACTAATGTCTGCCAGTGACCTAGTGCGAGACGGATTGACAGAAACAGTTCAGCCGCTGGCAGATGGAGAACTGCGGAGTCCACGACAAACACTTGTGAGCAGTCGTATGTTAAGGTGCCGCTAATAGGTGGCTGGCGTAAGCAAACTCGACAGACTCAAGAAAGTACCTACCGAGGTTCCATCCATTAATTACGTGACAGTATTTTTTCGTAAATCTGCCCCCCCCCTCCCCATTGGTGAGCTCTGAAGGGACCCCGCCCCCTTGGCGAGCATTGAAGAGTGAGATCTGGTGGGACACTCATTCTCTCCCCCCTCCCCTATTTTTGCTCACGTAATTAATGCTCCCCCTCATTAGAAGCCGTCACTGATAGAATACTACACTGTTTCTCAACCTGTTTCAATCACAGGGCCAGTACATCGACAAAAATAATGATGCGAACTACTAGCTTATGTGGGCCTAATTTTTGTACCTATGTGTATATAGTTAACATCTAGCATATACTGTATTGTACCATTATAACATAATAAATCTAAAAGCATGTTTAAATATACCTACAGTAACATATTTATGAAACTGGAACTATTCAAAGTTAATTACATATTCACGAGACCCTTAGTATTTAATAACCAAATGTATAATAATGTAACAGCGAGTGTTCTGGTAGCTCAATGGTTAACGCTCTTTCTCTCAAACAGTTTGCTGCTGCGGTCTCGGGTTCGAATCGTGTCAGGTGCAGGAATTTTTAAGGCTTGTGTTCGATCATGTGAGCTAAGCCAGGCAGCTCCGTGGTTCGGATTAACTGCAGGTCCCGGAGGAAAGGAACTGGCCATCCTACCTCTGACACAATAGCTTAGCTCCTTCGGGAGGATCCAGCCAACCTTCGGGTTGTCGATTAAGATAAATTTTAGGTTGGATACTACACTATATCACCGACTTACATGCACCAAAAAAAAAACCCAGAACCTGACAACTTTTATTGTTGTTAGTTTTACGACTCCTATGTTACAAACTGTACCGCGTTCGGCGGCCGTTTACATCTAGAACAGGAGCTTAGAAAACAGCCATTGACATGATACTTAAAAAAAAAAAAAACGGTGCTCCATTTGATACCGACTCGAAACGTATTTAGTGAATAGGCTATTGTAGGAACAATTCCGTCCTATCGTCATATCCAGGAAATGATAGATTTTTGCCTGGCCATTGAAGTAATTATATCTCTTAATGGTTGCGCTTATGGAGCGTGCACAATCTTCGTGGCTCAGTCCAGGGGGGAGGGGAGAGAGGGGTTGGCTGGAAGGCTACGCTGAGCTACGTGGGGAAAGAGGGGTTCCGAGCCAGGCCACGTAGCTTTCCTTTCATAACATTTTTCACAGCTAAAATAAGGAACAGAACACAGAATAGCATGTGAATATATTTATTTCCCTCAGTTAATTATCTTCGCATGTAATTTACAATAGTCTGATAGGAGAAAACAGTACAAAATGTCTTCTGGAATCAAAAGGGAAAAACTAAGTGCTACGTGGAGGGGATGGGGGTAGAAGCAAAAGCAACGTTGCGCTACATGGGGGGGGGGGGGGGGGGTTCACAGGAGGCCAAAGGGCCAATGTGGAGCTACGTGGTTTATGGACGCTCCCTTACAGCTTATACTCTCTTAAGCCTTATACGGAACGGGTATTGTAGACCCTTTGTAAGTTTTTAATATTCTCCTAGCGGACCGCCTCTTGCATCTACGCGGACCGCCGGTTGAAAAACACTGTACTACAACGAGATAATTAGTAACTTAAAGAACAGTGTTGGTCGCGAAGGAAAGTGGAAAGGTATTCTCTTGCTCTCAACGAACTTAACATTTATAAAGATGAAAGAGTTCAGTGACTCAAATTTTGTGACAAGAAAATAAAAGGAACGAATGAAAATTACCTCACTTATTCAGGCGTACCTAACGGTACGAATTGTTTTACATTGGCTACTAGTGACAGGACATTCAAGGTTAAACCAACACGTATTTAACAACTTCCAAATATTCTTTTCTATCAACACTTGTTCTTTGGGGTAACTGATGAAGCCCGATGTATTACAATTTCATTCAGAAGTATCTGATAATGTCGTAAGAGCAAACACAGAATGAATCAAAACGCGATTGTAAGAACTTGAATCCATCGCGCTAGGCTTCTACGCTACCATCGACAGTTACATTCCTGTAGACTAATAACCAAGTACCTGCACTAGCAAATACGGTTGCAGTGCAAAATGACAACCATGCGTCCTCTTCTGGCAATTGATTTTTTTTTTTTTGTAAAAAAAGTTGTAGCTTTATGGCTGGTCTACGACGAGTTCAGTAGAACCAGATCAGCATTGCGGGAAGAGAACGGGCGGGATACAGCCATGCCCTAAATTAAGTAACTATACCGACATTTGCCGGAAGATATCCGTGGAAAAACGGAACTGTGGGTGATAAGGAATCCGTTCTACCTGAATGCCTGGTCCGAATTTCACCATTTACCAACAGGCTTGGTCATGGAACATTGGGCCCCGGCAACTGCTGATTCAATTTACTCGATGGATACGAAACAGGTAGAATTAGTGAGGATGTAGAGTATAGAATAATATCCTGCCTACATTTATTATCTGCGAAGCAGTCACAACCTCACAACACATCCCCGACTCAATCGTAGCATTATTAACAGTTAATTAATTAATAAAATAACGCCAATGCAACTGTATTATTTAGGTTTATTGCCGTACGCGTTTCGCCTCTCATTGAGGCATCATCAGCGACGAATTATTTACATTAGTGGATTTCAGGATAGTAACCACACATCTTTGCTTTCTCTCCAAAGCATGTTTCCATTACAGACATTTGTCTTTGCTGTTGTGTACAAGATATAAACATTGCGTCTACAACAGCAAAGACAAATGTCTGTAATGGAAACATGCTTTGGAGAGAAATCAAAGATGTGTGGTTACTATCCTGAAATCCATTAAAGTAAATAATTCGTCGCTGATGATGCCTCGATGAGAGGCGAAACGCGTACGCCAATAAACCTACATAATACAGTTGCATTGGCGTTATTTTATTAATTAATTTACTGAGCAACTGCGGAAAAATGGCCTACAACAACATTGCATTATTAACAGTAGGTTACCATGCCATCTCCATTTTGTGAGCTCTGTTTCTTCTCCGTTAACTTGCACTTTGCGATTTAGCGGTTGCCAGGGTTGTATTAAGATATTTTACACTTCGTAATTGGCTTTCCTGGCTTGTTCGTGCATTTATCGATCTGTTACGAAGTTAATGTTATTATCCCACATACCCTTGTTCCTGGTTATTATTCCCTTGTGTTGGCATAGTTTCAGTCCTCCGAGAGAGTCACCACTGCAATTCTCTTGTATGCACCTCTGTCTGCCTGTTATACCGAGTATAAATTGCCTGTCTTGCCGCCTAACTCTCCGGCACATTCTCGTTTGTTCTGTTCATAACTACGTTGGAAATTCGCAGGTAATTGGTAATTAAGAACTTCTCGACAGGCAGATATTTGCTCATTAACAGGAATGACAGTGCGCTTGTGGAAAAACAGCTGTGACAAAGAGTTTTAAACGTAGCTCTAACCAACCTCACTGCAGGTACGGATGGGTCTTGGTTCGACTGCGGTGGTTTAAATTGATTATATCGCTTGTCTTTAAGTGTTGTAACCGGGGGAAAGGATATAAATCAAAGTGATCAGTCGTCAGTGGTTACACCGCAGGGTGACCTACCATATTTTAGTTGGAATTATACCAGCTTCATAAACAAATACATGAAATATGCGACGATCAGTCCGTGGTTCGGATTTCACGGTAAACCATAGATGTTCGAGATAAGCAGCTAACCATCCTACCTCTGACTGGCTTAGCCGGCTTCTTTCTATCGAATTAGACCAAATTTCCAATTCTGAAGTAAATTTATTTCATGTGTGATGGATGTTTGAATTAATCTGTGTTTGAATAATAAATGAAGTATCACCGTGAATGGGATTACCGATGTTGGTAACGATTTAAGACAACTATTCGGATAGAAAGCTAATGTTTCATGTCAATATGACGAACGAACCGCCATTACAGTGTCGTATGCTAAAATTCTATATTCATTGCTGAGAGGTTTATGATTTAATCCAAGACATTGATAAAGAATCAGGTGATTAGTAACTGTGCAACATCGCCTCTTGTTCCATGCCGCTCATGTGTTGGATTTGTACGAAAATCTGAAATAGTACCAGATAACCCTGCGTCATGCTTTGGACACAGTTACAGGTCCATATTATGATTTATGCCACAAGAAAGCTTCTTCATAAGAATACAGTAGGTAAATTTATTGGAAAATACAGTACCTAATCACTCAAAACAAAATGAATGATACTTATAAATAAAGAATAAAAAAAACTGTTAAAAGTTTCTCATTTATCTACAGAGAGTATGTGCCACTTTTAACCTTCAATAATCATATCCTGGAATCAATTAAATAACTTTGAAAGAAGAAATTCTAACATAAATTTATTGGAACTGATTTTTTTTAAAGTTCCCTGGAATGTCATATTCATTTCAGAAATTTATTCATACGCCAAGCCGTCTTATTAAATGTTAATGCATGACTTTTTGCATTTTTAGATTAGTCATGTACCCATTTCACAACGTTTTTAACCCTTTTTTTTAATTTTTTTAATAGGGACTTTTCGGATTCTCGCCATACAGGTCATAAAACTGGGGTAGGATTGGAACTAGGAAGTAAAGTGAATGAAATTCACCATTGCCTTTTGATGGAACCATCCCGCCATTAATCATGAGTGATTTCGGTAAACCGCGGAAAAATAAAGTCTGGAATATAGGACCGCGGATCGAATTTTTGTGTGCTAATTCCCAGGCACCATGCTTTTTTTTCAGAATTTAGTTCGAGATTTTGAATTTATGGAGTCTTAATTAATACTGAAAAGTTAACCATCAGAAAAGCTTAGCAATTATTTTATACCCTTAGTTTTCTTCATCTGACGTGACTAGAGAATTTGATCAGATGAAGTATTACCAATATTAAAAGCAAGAAGACCCGTGTGAAAATCTCGCGAATGATAGACCGGTAACAGCGAGGTTGCTGGTTTGTAGTAGAATGAGAGAAGAACCGGCTTATTTGTAACAATTATTTATTTGTCAACTGAATAGGGTCATAGGAAAACACCTACAGCGCCTTGCGAAACAATTAGAAGTGATTAAACGTTTCCTTAACAGAAGCAAACGTTCCTTGCTCTACACAACACATACTGTTTATTAATATCTCTATGATATATGGTGCTGCTATCTAGCGGTGTGAGAAGTCTCCTTATCGACGCCAGAGAAACCTAGCAGCTTGACACTGAACTATCGCATACCCGTGACCTTGACTGGTAATAATATTACGATTTCTGGGTTGAATTTCGAAAAATTCTTGTCGTAATTAATGATGCTACCAATGTGAAGAAGATAATCTTTTAAATGATACCTCATTTATCGAGTTTTCTTTAATATGTTGGGAGAAAAATGGTTCGTCACAAAAAGTTCTCCTTTTTGAAAAAATATATACTAGATGACCCGTGCGAAAATTTCGTGAATATGGTGAATAGTAAGGATGGGTGTTTGTGATATGATGAAGGAAGAACCGCCTCATTTTTGTCACCTCATTTGTATCAATTGTATGTTTGTTTAGTGTAACAGGTACGTAACAAAAGTCGACGCCAGTGAAGCAGTTTATGTACTGCTTGTGTCTAGCAGCATGGCTCTGAACTGTCTCATACGCGCGACTTTCAGCTTTGTCCTTTTTCCTAATTTATAATGTTGCTTGAGTGAAGTTCTTAATCTTTAAAATGATATCTCATTTATTATCTTCGGTCAGGTATCAATGGGAGATAAATGGTGGGTAACAAAAAAGCACGTTATGAAAATTATGAGACTTTTGCCCTTTACGGTCCAAATTTCTAAAAAATTCCTACATAAGATATGATGTGACCAAAGCGAAGACCTTAAGGTTTAAAATGATGCCTCGTTATCTATTTCGGTCAGTTATGAAGGGAGATAAATAGCTCGTGAGAATAAATAAATAAAAATAAACGTTATAAAAATGATGATACTTTTGCCCTTTTAGGGTCGAATTCCAAAAACTTACTTTCTTAAAATATGATTTGATGAAAATAATACCGCATTTGTCAATTTCGATTAGATCTTAAGGAAGCTAAAAGGCTCGCGACAAAAAATACGTTATGCAAATAATGATACTTTTGCCCTCTAAGAGACAAATTTCGAAAAAATTCCTTTCTTAAAATATGATGTGACCATTGCGGAGATCTTAATCTTTAATGTAATATCTTATTTATCTATACCTGTTAGATATCAAGGGATAAAAATGGTTCGTGACACAATATGCGTTGTAGAAATATTGATATTTTTGCCGTTTAAGGATCAAATTCCGAAACATTTCTTTCTTAATATATGATGTTAGCAAATCGGAAACCTTAATATTTAAAATGGTATTTTTTATAACTGCTTAACGTCTCTTAACAGCGAGGTCATTAGAGACGGGAAAGGAAGTGTGGCAAGGAATAGGAAGGAATTCGGCCATGGCCTTTTGAAAGAAGCATCCCGGCATTTGCCTGGAGTGATTTGGAAAACCATGGAAAACCCAAATCTGGATGCCCGGATGGGGATTCGAACCGCCGTCCTCCCGAATGCGAGATTAGAACGCTGACCGTTACACCATCACGATAGGTCCTTCATTTATCGATTTCTGTTAGGTATCCAGGGAGATAAAGAGCTCGTGACACAAAAAACAGAATTTTAGAAATATTGATATTTATACTCTTTAAGGGTCGAATTTGAAAAAAAAATTACGTTCTTAACATACGGTGTGACTAAACCAGATGCCTTTTTGCTTAAAATGATACCTCATTTATCGATTACGGTTGGGTATGTAGGGAGATAATAGCTTGTGACAAAACAACATCTATCAGAGATAATAGATATGATGTTTAATGGTCGAATAGCTTTATTTACACGACGGTGAGGTCCTGAGCAGTGGGAGAGGTCTGGTTTACAGATAACTCCCCATGCTTGGCAGGTGCTCGAGGCTACGTGTGGGGGTGCTAATCAGGGGACGGGGCGTGCATATGCAACAGGCCCTCGTCACTACAGGCGGCGAGGCGAGGCGAGGCGGGATTTCAGTTCCTCGGCAGTTAGGCCGCCATGCTAAGCAGTACCGTCTTGGGACACTGCTAGTAACGGCGTGTTGAAATACGCAAAAAGCTGTCACCCCCTCCTTGATCAGGGTCACAGAAAGGCAAACATTTGACCTCCTTTTTTCGGCCTTTACGCCAATCCAGTTTTAATACCTTTCCTCGGATACGTACTCTGTTACTTTCAAGTTTTAGTCCAATATATATGTCGTGTGAATTATTGTGAGATTATTTACAAGCACTTGGTTCTCGAAGTATTACTAACATATAATTTTTAACAAAATAATGCGGTCTCATTCAGTCACCAGAAAATGTGTAAAATACTTAATATGCCCACCCCTCCCATGTTTCCTTTATGCATACTGTTTCAACAGCTTATTTAAATGTACGGAAACCTAATATATTGTATATTTCTATCGTAAACTTGCAAGGTGACTAAAAGCAGTAACTTCCTTATCCTCAAGATTACAAATTTCCTTAGGTTAAACAGATTACTTGTTGAAGGATAGATATATATACTAGCGGATTTCCCGGCGTTGCCGGGTACAGTTGGCGTAGATTGACCCGTACCCTATTTTTATTCCCGCAAAACATTTGTACAAAGTTTCATAAAATACGCGTAATCTCTTTCGGAATTAAAGCAAACTTACATTCACCCGCCCCCTACCAACAAAATGGGGGGCTGAAGTTTATTTTCACGTATACTATTTTCATTCGTCAGAAAAGATTCATGTACTCGTATATCAAGGTTCTATAATTTGGTTAAGAAATTTCATTACTACATTACTGAACAACCCTAGATTATGTTAAAAACTCACGTTTGATTCAATTGCGAAGTGAATGGATATACTTGTGGCTCGAAACGCCAAAACTCTGCAGATAAAATATTAAAAGTTAATGCGGAATAATATTATCGTAAACAGAAGACTAATGCTGAAGGCCAGAGATATTGTCCAGTGATAGTGCTTAAAGAAAATCTCTGTTGTTTTTACGGATATCTATGTCGTTTAAAAATTGATATCCCGAATTAAAGGAAAGAATACTTCAAACTATGGTTTTTAAAATTTGAATATATCGAATTAAAAGAAAGAATACTTAAAGTTTTGTTTAGTGTGCAAAATAGTTATTACTATAAGTTATCTTATTGCTTTAATTAAAGGCTATGGCCAGAGACATTGTGTTGTGTGTTTAGTGCGGAGTATGCGGCATCTAGTAATTGCTCCTGTGGAATTTCTCACCATACGTTCAGAATTTCATTTAATGCACCTACATTATTTAACGTTGAAACATAAGACATGCCATACAAGTGAATTAAGATTCTAAGCTTTAAAACGGTGAAAACTCCATCGAAATCTGTCCCGTAGTTTCCGAGTTTTTATACGACCAATATGTCCGGTTTTTGTTTTATAGATATACATACGTTCAATAACCAAAGTGACAGACATCTTAAAAAGATTCATGACCCAAAAATGTCAATGTGCTGGTCATGTTGCTCGCAAAAGGGATGACAGATGGACTACGGTAGTATTGGATTGGATAGCAAAGAACCTGAAAAGAGCAAGAGGAAGACCCCCGGATCGCTGGGATAAAGACATGCGTCGAGTTACAGGCGTGAACTAGAAGAGGGTTGCTCAAGATCGTTCAGCCTGGGAGAACTGCAACAAACTATGTAGAATTAAATTGTATTATATAGCTCATTGGCTTAAAGAGGCCGCATCCTGAAATAGGGATCGATAAAGCTATAATAATTATAACAATATATAAAGTACCAGCTGCTAATAAATCTCGATATCGCTAAAGCAATAATTGACGGGCTCCGCTTCAGGAATCGTTCGATGAGAACTGCAGGAGCTCTGAAATAACATAAACTAAAACTATTGGAGCAGAGAATACAAGACAGTCTGCATCACAAAAAAGGCACTGAGGTTCGATCTTCCCCAAAACTTGCAGACTGGCCTGGGTAGAATCAGAACAAACACGGGAAGATGTGCTGTACGATAAATATTTCTATACATCTGAACGTTAACGATGGTATGTTTTTTGGAAACGTCACGTCGAAATGGCAGAAGTGATTTTTTTTTTCACTGGGATACTAAAAATTCTTTGGGGGTAAATAAAACTGACTACACTGGACAATGTTGGGTACTCGTCTCATTTTAGAACAGGATATTTGAATGGGATTTTTAGAAACACAGTTCCATTCAGAATCATCTTTTTCAGGTCGGTTCTTGGTTGGTTAATTTTAAACATTTAGCGGATCTACTTGCCAGAATTCATCCTTCGTCTGACAGTCTGAAAAGTCTGTCCTCTTTTATTTCAACTAACTGTGTAAAAAGATAATGGATTCGTGGAATTAGTACAGACTGCCAACTTATAGATAAAATAAGTTTCTGGAAAGTCCAAACAAATGTATTCAATATGTATATAAACTTTATGTGGTATCACAGAAATAAAATCGTAATGGACGAAACTGAAGTTGCTAATATGAATGGTATCAAAATTTATACTTTCACTCATAATTCAGATTCCTGGAAAGGCCATCCATCATTCAGGCTCCCATAATCTAATGAAATAATTGCACAGAACAGTGGAGGTGGTTCTGTCGTGATAGCCATATGCGATTTCCTTCCAGTTAATTGCTAACAGCACCAACCGGCACCAACAACGTTGTTATTGACTACGTATAAAGCCCTAGTTCAAAGGAAATATATTCGATTACACTAGATACTAAATAGTGGCTACTCAGACTGTTAATCCTAAATTTTTAATAGTAGTTGCATTAAAAATAGGAAATACAGAAAGCAACACAAATCTTTTCGCACTAGATTCCGTAGCAGTAAATGAAGTCACTGACAGATTTCAGATATTCATCGAAGAATATGGTACTGGAACGAATAAATGATTTTTTAGGTTTGTTGACAAAATTGTGTCATTTAGAAACAATTACTACTAGTTGGGATGTGCAAACATTTCGCTAATGATATAACGAATAACTAGGTTGGTGGTTTGTAGTAAGAAGAAAGAAGAGTCCGGTAATTTTTAACAATTAGAAACTATCAACAGCAACAAAAATATCAGAATAACTACTTACTCTAGGAAAAACACACAGTTCATCAGTATGATAGTGGTATATTGTGCGGTGCCTATCTAGCGGTATTCGACCACTCCTTATCGACGGCAACGAAGCCTGGCAGTTTGGGCCTGAACTATCGCTTACCAGTGACCTTGATTATTCCTAATTTTGCCATTTACGGTTTGAATTTCTAAAAATTCATTTGTTGAATGATGATGTTTCCAATGTGGAGAACTTACCCTTTAGTATGATACTTCGTTTATCAACTTTGGTCAAGCATGAAGGGAGAAAGATGACTCGTCAACAAAGAAACACCTTCTAGAAATAATATATACGTTATTTCAACAAACACGAATCTCTTGGGTGGATAACTGGTTACTGTTTGGACAAACTGAGGTGCAAATAACTACATTTCTCTTTCTTTTTTTGGCATTCAGAACTTGTTGGAGGTCAATGCAGCCTGGAGCTGGGAGAGGTGTGAAGTAACGGCATGAATTCATCAATGGGTTTTCGAAGGAATCATCGCGGCCTTTGTCTGGGTTGATTTCGTGGAACCACGGAAACTCGAAATTTGGGTTGTTGTACGAGGAAACTTTTTCCAATTTGAGCCTACATGCTCCCGAATGCCAGAACAGAACGTCGATCTCCTGGTCGCCGTGCTCGGTAGCTGTATTAGGCTCTATGTAACGAGTCAGCCATGAATCGTAAGGTAAGTATACAAAGGTTGTACGGAGGAAAGAATTAACGAAGTCTAAGAAGACCTTCAAGATGTGATTATTCAGGAAGTGATATTGCGAGGACGGATTGAAGATCTCATTAAAACTTCCCTTAATAATGAGGACTCGGTGGTTTATGCTCCTATGGTAACAATTTGCAGTAATTTGCGGCAACAGAGCTCCACGACTAAATCCAACAAACTCTCCGCTATTGCCATCACCTAATTAAACATAATTAGTGAAAATGAACGGCCACGGGGATACGTAAGCTGGATTTTAATGGAGAGTGCTTAGGCAGTTGAGTTATATTGCTGAAGGTATTAATGACATAATATATACCTATGCATTAGGAATTCTAACAGGTATTTGACTACAGATAACAAAGTGAAGTATGGAAACTGTATGGCAGGATATCTGCTAAAGCCAGGGTATATTCCAAACAGGAGACGACGGGGAAGACTGATTCTTCAGTGTAGTAAAACTGTGTATTGCGTAAAATCCCTCAGAGCAGACGAATTAATCAAAGAAATGAGTAAATATTTTCCAGTACAAAAAATATGCTGCAGAAGCTAGGGCAGTATACCACCGACCAGAAAATAAAAGTTATTTAAATGCAGGAAACATTGAGGATTAGATTCTGAAATGATGAGGAGGGCTTCTGATTAACGACGATTTAAGAGAAGGAGTGCAAACTGAGTAAAAAAATAAAAAGCGATGATAAAATCAATAAACTCGGATGCATGATGAAGATATTACGAGACTGAAACAGAAATAAATCACGCAAATAGAAGATGTTATAGAAATTAAAAGGGTAAAAATAATACGCGATAAATAAAAGAAATCTGTATGCCATTAAAGAAGATTGTGACGAGAAAAGAATTGTTGAATTGTTTTTTCTTTTTAGAAAATAGATAAATTAAGTGACGAAACAGATTATAACTGTCACTAAGTACATTCTCTGACACTATGTGTTAAAATCATTGGATATCAATATGTGAAAAACTAACAATTTTGTGTTTTGAATACTATCGGGTGATTTCTAACATTAAGGCAATTTCATTTTCAGATGAAAATACAGAAAATCGTTTCAATAAAACCAAAAACCTAGCAAACGTTTATTTACATATTTGATGTTATTAAAAATGTATATAGCGTGAACGTGAGTAAAAAAAATGTTGTCGCCTTTTTGACAGCTTCCACGGTATTATTTTGTTGGATGATTAACTGTCAAAGATTCGATGGATTGAATGTTGGGAAAATTTCGTTGTGTGAAATATTTTAAATAGTGAAATGTTCTATTAGCTTTTGCTAATTAATTATTATTAACTGGATACCATGTATTTAATGGTAAAATAGGTCATTTACTTATTGGCAGGACATGAAATAATCGATTTATTTGTATTTAAAGTTAGCAGTCAGAATGCAGTCAGATTATTGATTACAGATACTTTGCTGAATTTATTGTTTATAAAATGTCACGCTAAATATAGAAAACAAAACTATCTTAGGGCCAATACTGGGGTAGTAATGCGTATAGAACACACACGTAGCTCGTTCAGAAAAGTGTACACTATTTTTTTTTTTTTCTGCTCTGGTCAGAAAATCATTCATCATCACCGCTGACATCCCTCAGAGACGTAATGCGTGATTCACTATTTCTTTCCGACGTTGAAAAGAAGTCAGAGCTGTTTGCTGCCACCACTAAGAGCTCCTTGTCTCCTCGAATCTTGAGATTCAGTTTTCCCCAATTCCTAGGATCTTCCTACTTGGGGCTCACAGAAGACACCATGGGAGAAAATGCTATCTCCGTGCAAGAAAATCGTTTCATCCAGTGAGCAATGTCGCCAGGCATTGCCTGTGTAATGGTTAAATCGAAGAGCATAACCTTCTAGCATGTTAGAGCAAAGGTCGATTGCATCGTGCTATAGCCTGGCTTGAAGAGGTTGTTTGCTGTACTACGTCTTGACTTACACATATGCATAAAATATATTTGGGTTGTGGCATGCGGGGGTTCCGGTAATATTATCATTGATATGTATTAGGATTTGTAATTTGGCGTTTTAATTTAAGAATATTTTGAATATGAGGCAACGTAGATCAGCGGATTATTGCAGGAAATGTACAGTACCACTGTCATAAGTTATGCGTGGTCATAAAATCATGTTTAGTAAGTCATTATACAAATTATAAAATCCTAGTATAATAAATCCTTATAGGAATTATAACTCTGCTCACAGCGTAGACGAGTATTTGGCATATGTCATTAATTCTTTTATTTGAAGTTTATTTTTTATTTTCTAGTAGTTTTTGGGGTTGCTTCTAGTTAATTATCTTGAATGAAATCTAAGTTCGAGTGTTTATGGCGTGATTCTGGAATAGAGTTAGTCGTCTGCACGTAAATGTAAGCGACTTTGACCGTCATAATAAGGCAACATTCTTTTAGGATATCAGCTACAACTTTAATTTTATGCGGTAACTAACGGCAAGGAAATTTACATTATTTAATGTACCTTGAGAACACAAGATATTGAAATATTTCAGACATAAGGCGTTTTTCAACCAAACTAATAACAAACAAACAAAAATTCTTTATCGCCCTCCGATAAAAGGCACCCACCTAATTTTGTTTTGTTGTACAAGGCTTCACCTAAAACTTAATAGTAAAGAGCTAAGAAGAAAACAGAAAATATTTTAACTATGGTCAATTAATATTGCTTAATGCTAATTTTGAAGACCTCTGACATTATGAACTTTTTTCTCACTAAATTAGGAATTTTAGTCCGAAATTGTCTGATTACTTGCTGTTGCTGTGTACTGAAATGGCAGCGAATGAAACTGTTTGAACTGTCTCTGCCGCTTCGCTGTTTAAACTGAGCCAACAGTCGGGCAGTGGTAACGGCGGACTTGACGTTCACGCTGGGCTGTTCAGAAAGCGTGAAGCCGTGTTCCGAACTGTCTGAAAGCTGAGGTTACATTAGCGGTCATACGCGCAAGTCTCTCAACTGGCACGTTATCTAACTGCCAATGAGCGAAACATTCAACGCTTACAGCCTGTTCGCAAAATTATTGCAGTTTATAAAAAAGTCAGTAAAGAACTACAATTCGTAATACAAAAAGAAGAGCGTATAATTTGCACGACTGTAATCACCTACAACACATTATCGTAGGTGAGATTTGCAGGAGAGCAGAACCACAGCTGAACTCAAATACCAGCAAGAAAACAAATAGTATCTTTGGTGACAGCGCGGACAGCTACAAATTATTCTTTACGCTGAAAGGCAGAGGCATGCATAGCCATGGACGCACGTCACATTGTGCACCTGCTAATAACCTCCTAAAGTATGTGTTTGCGGCCCAATGTTTATTGGACATTTTACCTTGATTTGATGCAAACTGTCACCTCCTGAAATACTGGATACTATACAGGAAGTGGAAATTACGAAAAAAAGTTAATGTGAATAATGTAATTTGGTTCACTAGGGGAGAATTATATGCAACTATTCTTTGATAAGTTTATGTAAGATACAGTGGGTGGCTACATAAAATATTATAAGTAAGTTATCAGACGGAGGTATGCAAATATTATTTCTGCCTTTGGGAGACGTAGAACAACATTATTTCCAAAAGTTTTTTTGTACTGCCGGATAGTGTCGATATTTCGACGACTAGCTCCGTCGTCTTCATCAGGTGTCGAGACATCTGCACAGTTCGACGGAGCTAGTCGTCGAAATATTGTGTTTTCAAGACACTATCCGGTGGTACACCCGTGAAGACTTCATTTCAAATGAGGAATCATTTTAAAGATTAAGAAAGGAATACTTCGGAATTGGACCAGCAAAGGCTATAAGTAACATCATGCTTAAAGTTGTTTCTTCTTTTTGGTGACGATTCACTTATCTCCCTCCATACCTAAAAGAAATAAATAAATGAGATATGATTTTAAAGATTAAATGCTCTACTTTGGTACTATCATAATTTAGGATAGGAATTTTTCGGAATTCGCCCCTTAAAGGACAAAAATATTAACTATCGGGGCTACGTGTATGAGAGAGTTCAGAGTCAAGCCGCTAGGCTCCGTTGGTTTCGATAAGGATTGATCGCGTTACCACCATATAGCACCAGCGCATATCACAGAGACATCGGAAAACTGTGTGCGTGTTGTTCAGTTTAGTCCCATTCAGATGAGATCTATGACATTTCGGTTTCCAGCAATGAATAGCTTCAGTTGTTCACGTCAAAGTAGAGGGCTGCAGGATACCATACATCATGCGGAATCACAAGGATGTTGCTACAAATAAGTTGATACTTCTTTCAGTCCGTTGCAAACCACCAATTTCCCTACTCACCGTAAAACTGTTAAATTTTCCCAAGGGTCATATAGTAGTGTTAACTCTTATCCACAAACTTGTTATTTCGAATGGCGAATTGAGAAGTTGGTGTAAAAAACTTGGTGATAACTTACGAAACTTAGTGGTTATAATCACTAGTCTTGCTAGTGTTGCAAGAAAAATTATTCATCTATGATTCGGTTCCACATTGACTCTACCAACACAACAAGAATGTGTGTTTGTTTTAGCCAAACTTACGGTTTTTTGTTGTTCATATTATTGTTGGGAGAGAAGCTGGCATCAACTTGATAAAAATCCAATTCAGGGCCGAAATGCTGGTGGCATTAGGATAACAGAGTTCATACAGATCACATCCCGGCTCCATTGTCCTCCTCCTTGTCACGACCGTGTTTTGTCTCCGAACGGAGATAATGGCTTGCCATTGTTCGCACACTTTGTTGGGACATCCCCTCGCCTCGCTCGGGAGCAGGAAAAAAACCATCGGCTGGTGGTGAAAAAGGAATAAATGAAACGGCCGTGGACGGGGAGAAGCCGATAAGGTTCGGTATCTGGCGAGCGGAAAAGCAATTAATTAGGAGCGTGGGCTTCTTCGGTACTGCTCAGAATACAGCAGAGCTGCGGTGCTCGCGTCTCTCTTTCATCAGCCCTTGCGACGAGTTGGCTTGCCAGTGACGACATTGTTCCCTGTGATCTGCGGCACTTCAAAGCGGTAGGCAATCACACAAGGGTGTACTTACTGTCCGGACTGCGCTTTCCACTACCGTGGCGTGCGTTGATTGCTGTGGCTGGAATGTTTTGTACTACGGTCCTATATAAAGCCATACGTACAGATAAATATAATACAAACAATGACGCAAAATCATCAATATCTTAGTCACTCAGGCTTCTATTACCTGTGTTATTGGTTCGGTTGCTGTACGGATCAATCAGCTTCTACCAATGAAAATTCATTATGTTTCTGATCTCATTTTTTAATTGAAGACACCCGCTTGTCTAATTTCCATTAACAAACCAGATATCTGAGATCTCATAATGAATATCAGTCTATCACGTTCCAGAAAACATAACTAATTAAATAAAACTGAAATGTATATAACGCCGAGAAAGTCTCCAATCTTATAAATAAAACTGTTTCTGCAATGTCTCAAAACACGTCAACTGTAGAGATTCTTCTCGAAACTCTAAACAAAAATTCGAATTTCGAATAATGGTTGCAAGTCGAGCCATCCCAACAGTAAAGTAGATCTCAACATAAAATCACAAAATGTCGAATTTATAATGGCGTAAGGTCAGAAAGATTTAATAACATCGTTATCAATATGTGAAAGCTACAAGGTGAATCTGCCGATTATCAACCAGTACGAATACAATAACTGTTTAACACACACGAGAAGGTAATACAACTCGGCTCTAGGAAAGAATTATTCATGGGAATCTTAGTTAGTGGGTTATGTGCAAAATGTTTCCGATGGAATGGACAGGGGAATCCAAACTGTATTCATAGCACTAGATTTCTGTACGACAGAGTGCGCCACAAAATGTTTTTTTTTTTTTTTTACTTGGGCTTTACGCCTCGTCGACGGCGAGGTCATTAGAGGCGGGATGGGATTGAGACAAGGAACGGGAAGGAATTCGGCCATGACCTTTTTGAAGGAAGCATCCCGGAATTCGCCTGGAGTGATTTGGAGAAACCATGGAAAACCCAAATCTGGATGCCTGGACGGGGATTCGAACCGAAATCCTCCCGAATGCGAGGCCAGAACGTTAACCGTTCACCCACCACTCTCGGTCAGAAAATGGTACGTAAATAGACAACTGGTTTATATAGATCCATAAATAAATAGTAATCGAATCAGCACAAACAGTTGGCTGTAAGCCAATTTTGATGGTTTTCTTATAATTTTGGTAGGAAAGTCAACTCCTGGAGGCAGATTCGGGCCGACGTACGGAGGCTATCATCTTGTCTCCGCCTAAGCCACGTGTTAAAGCAGAGGCCACGCAGGTAGGGCTCACAGGCTGCTGCATCATTCAGGAAGGCTTTGCTACTTGATGGGGTTTACAACTACTTGCGTAGCCGCTGCCACGGGTGCTCTGGGAGGCTCTAAACCTGGGAAACACGAAATAGCGCCACGTACGTCGCTTATGTGGGGACTGCACCGCGAATACCTTCTATGACTTACACTGACTTGTCAGCCTAGCCATCAAAAACTGACATTGATTGTAACTACACCTGCAGACGCATAAATACATTTTGACTTACAGTCCCTCAACTGAATATTACGGGCAGTGAAAACTTTTTTCTTTATTCTTCTGTTGAGGCAAGAAGTGTCAACATGTTGTCTTGAAGGTACGCCTCGCATTCGGGAGGACGGTAGTTCGAATCCCGGTCTGGGCGTCCAGATTTGGGTTTTCCATGGTTTCCCAAATCACTCCAGGCAAATGCCGGGATGCTTCCTTCATAAAGGCCATGGCCGAATTCCTTCCCATTCCTTGCCCCCATCCTTTCCCGTCTCTAAGACCTCGCCGTTAAGAGACGATAAGCAATTAAAAAAAAAAGGAAGGTACGAGCCAGTGTTGTTATTATCGAGAGCTGTTACTGGAATAGTGTTACTTCCCTGATTGAAAAGACGATCCATTGGATTTTTTGTATGTGCGTTATCTCAACCGATAGAATCGTAGTGTGAAATTAAATAATTATATTAATTATTTTGTCAGTCAGAATGACTTTAGTACTGAGATTACATTAAATCTGTTTTTTGAAACAGAGAACAACCAATGTGTCAAATGTGAGCTGTGAGGTTAGATAAGTAAGAGAAAAACTGCTTTATAATCTGGGCGAGACTACTAAAGGAGTTTCTCCGCCATTCACTATCATTTTATATTTAACAATAATCCTTTTCATGCCGTTTTATTGTTATTATTTTTGATTTTGCTACGCAGATAAATTATATTTCATTGCAACCGAATCTGAAGCTCATGAATTGGTATTATTGTGCCAAATTTCTTTCGAAGTTGACAGAGAATCCTAGACGAAAAGCTACATTGAATGACAGACATATTCATGTAGAGTCAACCTTCCACTAAAAAGAAATGCAGGTACCATTTGAGCTTCTAAATGTGCTGTAATCTGATTTTAATACTTATTTCAAATGTGTTGTTATCCGATTATAATACTTATTTCAGTCACAGACAAGACTTACCATTTGAGGCTCTAAAATTTTTTGTACGATCTTAGTTTGAATCGTTCATGTATTCTTTCAGAACTCATAATATGAGTTTAATTCCTGCATTTGGGTTCCATAATTTATTGTTTTATGGAACAGATATGACAGTATGACTTAAATAAACTAAAAATTAAATTACTATTTTAATTTCTCAACAAGGAAATACAATCTAGTAGTTAGTTGTTGGATAGAGCGTGCTGGCAGTAATAAACTCTTAAGTTCGTACTAAACTATAATTTCAGTATTGTCTTTTTTCCAAAAGTGTGTTCAGAACATTAAAAATTTGTTTTGAGCAAACATGTTCTTAAATAAATCACGCACCTACCAAACTCTAGTGCGATATTAATTCCAAGCAATATATCATTATCAGTGAAGTAATGACATGACTTCTCAGAGTCATGAACCCAGATAGCACTATCATATTCTTTTTCAGGTATAATTTCCTTGAACAAATCTCTCGCAGCGCCTTCATGAATGAAAGAATAACTCTAAGTTAGTTTAGTGAGCTAGATTTCCGTTCTATAAGTCGTTCATGTTAATAGGTATACAAAAATATTGTGTCTGCTAAAAAATTTGTTACGAAATAGATCATTAATGTTCACGAAGTTCTGTACAGCAAAGTTTGTCTGATACACAATGCGTCGTGACATTGATGATAACTTAATTCATCCGTTTTTTATTCATAATTCTGGTTTTCAGAAGCTCCTGCGTCAAGTCTGAAGAAAAAATGTATTCCCTTGGAAGGAGCACACTATTCTTTCAACTATTGTCTTTGCTATCCCTACTAAATTGAAATAAATTTTATAGGTCTGTTATGGTTGCTGAACCAGGAATTACTGTTTGTTAAAAGCACTTTAGTGGATTTTCAACAAGAAACCTATAGGCAAACGCTATCACCAAATTACCCAATTTGTATTTATATACGATTGTTCCACAACCGTGGATAAAGCTCATTATTTCAGGATTAAATAATAAAATTTATTGATATCGTTATAGATATTACGTTGCAGCCCCTAGGCTATCTTATCAGTGGTGTCTAGTATGCGGTTGACACCTGTTACTTGATCTTGCTGCATGCTACTTGTTGCTCTGCCTTGCCACAATGGCGCCGACTTGTAGCCTGCACACGTAGTCGGTCTGTATGGCGACGCCGCAAGTAGACCGACGTCAATTCTAGTGGGACGATAGCAGTAAGGGAGAGACGAGGCCAGAGTTCCGCGAATCGACGGGAAAAAAGAAGGAAGTTTCACGTTCTTGGTTTTTGGAAAAGAAAAAATCTACTATATAATTTCGTAAGCTCACTCATTCACTCGCCTGGATAGCTATTGGCTGGAGAACGGTGTCACGTGTCAGCCTTCACTCGCGAAATAGCGACCAGTGATACCATTAGAAGAAATTCGTGGTTATGTCTACAAGTTAATAGCTAAGCAACTGCTATCAAATTAATTGCCATAATACAGTCATTAAGTGTGCTTTTCGTAGCGTTTCATAGTTTAAAAAATATTGTTAAATTTTGCTGCTCAAAAACGTGGATCTGCTTTTCAGTAACATGTTGCAAATGAAACCAACTTAAAAAAATATTCATGGTCTCTTCTGTAACCACGAATGCCATTTGTCCTTCCGGCTTAAGATAAATTTCAATTTAATTAAAACTTTGCTTGACCAAAGTTAATGCATTACTGTTTAGTTGCATTTTAGGTATTTTACTGACCACTTTCGTTAATGGTCTTTGTTCATTTTTGCTGTACGTGAGTTATTAGGTTATTTTAAATGGACATCAAACCAAATATTTTACCGAATCAACTATTGTGGCAATTCATTTCTGCTGAGTTGCTCAATTATTTAAAAATATGGAATGTGTATTTAGTTCTCTGGCCATTACAGATACTATGACCAATGATTACATTATAAATATCTGTTGCCCAGTCTCAATAAAAACAACGCGATGCTTTTGAAGCAAACAGGAATTTTTAAAATTTTGCAGAGTGAACTTTAAGGGTCAAATGAAAGTCAAGTTTGTATTTAAGCAATTATACGATTGCGCTATTGGTGTTTAATACCTATCTCTATCAATGTTCTGAGTTCTTTAAGCTCAAATGGTTTCCCAAATCACTTCAGGCAAATGCCGGGATGCTTCCTTCAATAGGCCATGGCCGAATTCCTTCCCATTCCTTGCCCCCCATCCTTTCCCGTCTCTAAAGACCTCGCTTTTAGAGAGACATTAAGCAGGTAAAAAAAAAATTCAAGCTCAAGAGCCTTTATTTACCCTGAAACACAGGTCAAGTTTATATTTGGTCAAATCAGGTTAATCTGTCATAATCTTTCATCATCGTGTCGATACGCAAAAACGGTCACGGGCCCACACTAGCAAATAATATTATGATTATATTTATAATGCATTACACATACGATATACATGTTTATGAAAATAAAACACCTTTTTCGTTTAAAAATATATGGAAGACATGATCCAGTAATCACTAGGTCTACACGATATCGAACAGGTTTGGGTTGCGTGTTTTAGTTTCTATTCCTAAATGTTATTCGAACAAAAATAATTTTACACAAAACACTGCTTTTTAAATTACATCGGATTTCGGCGTTGCTAAAGGGGAGACAAAAATCTTGTATACATCAACCAAAATACGTGTATCTGAGGAGTTAGATTTTCAGATTGTTTTAATTCTCGTGAAACAGGAAGAATCTTTACGTAGAATGCCTCATATATGAAATAGTTATTAATTCTTATAATAATCGTAACAAATATTTCATAAAAAATTTAATTGAAAATCACCAAAATGACTTTAACCTGTGTTTATGTTGTAAATATTTCTTCCTGTTACAATTTATGGTTATAATTTTAAAATAAAAGATAATATTCGATAAATAGTAGTTACTGAGTGGTTACAGACAAAAAACTTTTGTGGCTTATGATCGATTTAATTCATTCGATCTCTCATTAGCTCCTGCATACGGAAAACCAAGTTTAAATATAATCGCGATCAAAGTTGTTGAACGTAAAAATTTTTTTACAAATTTCTTAATGAGGATCCGGATTTTTTCACGTATTTTCAACCGACCAAGGTCAAATAACACGTTACGAACGATGGTTTATGGCAGCCCACTGAACGGACTCTTTCATACATGTCTCAAGGCAAATTTTTCTGAGGCGATTTTTTCTAATAGTATTGATAGTCCCAAATACTGAAATTCTAAAGAAAAAATACATAATTCTTAATTTCTATTGTAAAGTAAACTCTTACTAAAAATACATTACAATAAAGGTACATAAAACTAAAATCTAGTGTTAATAATGTGTTAAAATCTCCAATGATTAAAAAACAAATCATGTAGGACTTTTGTTATATATACTGGGTGTTATATGTATTTTAGTACTAATAAACTGCTAAACGGGCGAAGATAACCAAGTGATTCTGTTTTGATTATCGGGATGATCTTGAAACTCTTAATTCACAACCAGTGCATAGAACATTATTTTTATTTTATTTAAAGATATAGTATATTTACAACATGGTAGTACGAATTTCATAGCATGCATGCGCTTAGTCATAGAACTAAACAAATATAAATATAGATAAGATCAGTAGTGGAGACTTTTCGTAGTGAACGTGATCAGTATTAATACGAATTATTATTACACAAAAGTATAAAGTAGCTTTTTCGTGTTGTGATCTCAGCTAATGAGAGGAAGTTGCGGTGAGATGGTTAGGAAGAAAACAGGCGTTATTTCTGAACCAAATTATTAGATGATATACTGTATTGACTTCATGTCTGATTTTATTCGAATATATGTCGTAGGAGTGACGTGTTGGCTCAGTGCTGAAGGCGTACGACTGCAGATCGACAGGTTCCCGGTTCGAATCCCTGTCTCGGTGGGGATTTTCATAACTCCGTAACCCAACCTTCACCTCTGTCACAGCTTGCTGTGTCAATTACGCCTGGTCGCTTCCGTGGTTCGGATTTCACGTTAATTTGTAGGTTCCCCCTACGGCTAACAATCCCAGTTATAATATGGATTTGTGCCAAACTAAATCAAATTCAAGGCAAATTAAGGCTTAACGTGGTTGTAGTTGGACCAAGCGAACACTAATACAAAGATATGTGGTTGACACGTTTGTCAACTTTAATCCCGCTACGCGAACGTGATTCCATGTTTGTGGCTGGTATTATAGTTCAACGCCAACATACGAGACACAGGGAGTTATAACGGGCCTCGATTCAACATGTATCTGCCATCCAGTTTACGGTTTTAGGAGGACTTCAGCTAGTCAGCCTGGTGAATACTTTAAACGTATGAATGTAATATCAATGTCAAAAAAAAAAAAAAAAAAAAAAAAAAAATTACGAAAGTACATACGGTTCGAACACCAATGAAAATGCACAATTAGAATGTTTCATAACTCTATTTGGCAATTGAGACGCGAATGCTATGAAATTGTTATCCGAACATGTCACCGTTAAGAGAGGCCTATGGGACAATCTGCTGTCGCGCGTGTATTTGATAACCTAGTGAAGCCAGTGGCTTTCGTTCGTGCCTGACGTTTTGTTCCTCCCGCTGTGTTGCAGGTAAGCACACGCTGCGCCTCGCCGAGCCAGTTAATGGACTGCCCAGCCCGCTTGGTGTCGGCTTTTAAAGAGCCGGTTCTGCTGCACAGGGAATAATGAACACCGGCACACAGGTAAGTCGCGCGGGGCATGTCCGTTACAGCGAAAAAGCGAGTGCCATTGTAGGATGAGAGGGCTATTCGCTGCGAATGCCTCATGAAAAATTCAATAATTTTAACTGAGAGAATATTCAAGAGGAAGGTAATCAATTAAATATATTACTAGAACGTATGTCTAAACAGCTTACGCAGCTGTAGGAAGATTAAAATTATTGATTTTGTGGAGCGGTCACAAATATATCGGAAAATTACGAAGTATTAATATTTATTAACTTAAAAACGCTACCGCTTTTCTGTTCGTATCAAATTCGTAATCTGGTTGCCAATAAGTAACTAGCTTGGCTGAAGTTCTGAAAATGAATGATTATCCTTATATGAAAACCAGTGCTTGTATTTAAATTACAGTAGTGTGGAGACTTTGGGCAGTTGTAATGTTCAAGCCAACTGACAAGCTCTAATTAATTGAAACAAGCACAGCTAATGAGTAGCATATAAGATACCACTGCAGATTGTGACATTTTGGAATCTCTTCTGGTCCTCTGCATTACAGTTTTGAAGATTCACTTTTGCTCCTCAGCTAACTCCATCTGTATTCGTATTACAATTAATTTAATCACCTAATTGAAACAGAAGGAAAGTTTCCAGTCTGAACTGCGGACTCGGTTCTCTTACTACACTGCAAATTAAATCATTTGGACCACTACAGTTTGCTTTTATCCTTAATGCAAGTCACTATCTTGGAAGACCAAAATAAATCCAGAAATAGGTTTTACAATGGATATTTATGATTACAGGGTGGAGAAGGGATTGCTAATTGAAACACCATGGTAATATCATTTGACATTTAAGTGAACTGCTCAGAACGCTTTGGGTAGATGGCAGGGGATGCTTTAAAATCCTTCATTTACTGGAGATGGTGTCGATAGGATGTACCAGGGAAGTGAAGCAGCTAGAGCACAAAAACCTTGTCACACCATTGCTGGGATATTGTGGTGTAGTATACGACCCTCATTTTAGGTGTCAAATGTATGAGCATAAGGGGATACAAAGGAGGGTACCTAGATTTGTTCCTGGGAGTTACAGCAGAATAAAATAACTAAATCACATAACAAAGGGGTTGGACTCAGACAGAAGGAAAGTGAAAAGAGTGCTGGAGTTGTTTAAGTAGTGTATTAGGAAAATAAATTGTAAGTTTATTGGTAGAAGTAATAGAAGTAGCACATTGAAAGGAAGAGGTGACCATGACCAAAATCTAACACTTGATGTCACGCGTGTGGAAGTGGGAATATTTTCTTTCGCAGGCATGGGATAGCAATTTACCAAACAATTTACCAGAAACACCGAGAGAATTTAAACTTAAAATTCGTGCAGTTGTTGAGGTTGGAAGGGGGGTGATAAGCGTCTAGGGAAATTGTAACCGTGGCATGCGCTCCATTGCAATTAAATTAAATTAATCAACTTATAATTCGTTCGTCCAGTACGTGATATCGTACGAGCTGATTTTATGTGTGTGTGTGTGTGTGTTAATTAATTAATTTTTAGTCGTCGGGTATTACATGACATTCAAACTACTATTTTAGCTGTAATTTTGCGTGAATGAGGTCAATCCTTTAGGACCTCTCAGAGAACTAATTTTACTTTATAAACAATGAACAGAGTATACACAATGCTGGAAATTGTTCATAAAATTATTTAAAAAGAAGAAATGATGTTGACAACATGGTTAAAATCTTTCAGCATTTTCATAGACTTTACAGTGTTTCTGGAAAGACGCACATGATTTTGCTCTTCGTTACATATAAGCAGGATTTCGTGCGGAGTCTGGGTTTTAATCGGGCACGTAGTCAAGATTTTTTTTATAATCCAGATATGAATAACATCAGGAACCCCAACGGAGATTCATTCAGAATGGTCATTTGTAAGTCTAACTTTACATAAAACTGTAGTGTAACCTTTAAAAGTTCGTTGCATGAACTCTGCCCGATACAAGAAGCTTTTTCGAAACTTAAATTTTGCTGTACCGGGATCCCATAAGTGCAAATTACTGAATTACTGGATTACTGGATTATGAAACGAAAGGTAATTAAGTGGAATTAAATTACAACAAGAGTTCTGGACGTACCTCCGAATGTATCTCTTGAATCGTTTGCCATTAGTATTTTTTGCCTGTATGCCTTAAATCTACTTACAAAATTTGTATTGCAATGTTTAAGTCAACCTACTCCCCCAATCCGATACCATCCAATTGGACCCGATTTTTCCCATTCATTAGTGAGGCACAGAAATGAAATTATACTGGCACTTGATGGGGAAATATTAGTGCCTTTTTACCAAAGTTCACATTAGTTTTGGAAACCTGTGTGACGTAATGTACTCCAAGAAGCTTAAACGAGATGGCACATAAGCTCCCTTTACACAGAGTTGGCCTGTTTTCGGTGGCCATCTAAACCAGGGGTGGCCAACCAAATGATCTTGCGGCCGATTTGGAAATGCATCAAAACTCCTTGGGCCGCATATAGAATTATATATCCCCATATTAGATTTAGACCCACTTGACTATAGACATTTTTTTTGGAGTAAAAAGTTGAAAGATAGTAAGTTATTATTATTGATTTTACTGTTATTCTTACATGTAAACATAGATATAATAATAATAATAATGATACTAAACGCACATTTTAAAGAAATATATAACAATAAAATTATTTATAAAATATGTAGATATAAATGGAATAAATTTTGAAAATATGAATGCATAAATAATGTATTTTTAAAACATTGGTTTTCACTACTTTGGTCTTTATATAATAAATATATTTTGTAAAAGTGTGATGAATCTCGCGGGCTGGAAAAATATTTAAGGCGGACCGCGGGTTGGCCACCCCTGCTCTAAACAATTTCTAGGACGATACACAGTTTCCTACTTAAATCTATACCTGTCACGTGCTTATTTACAGGCAGAAAACAGTGTTCACCATTAGAAACAAATGTACGCACCGTCAAATCTCTCATTTGGAAATAAAATCCATCCCAGGGGCTTCGAAAAAAAATTAGCAATACTGATTTAGTTACTATTTAACCAAATTACAGGTACCCAGATATTGTTTTGTTGGAACCATAAATACAGCAGTAATTATTTAGTTGTGAATAAAAAGAGAATTATGGTTAAAAAAAAGCCGAAATTTAAACTAGAAAGGGAGATGTAGAATTGTAAACCTTATAACATATTAATTTACTAGCTGTCATCGCGACTTCTCTCAAAACCTACGGAGTCGGGGCAACATGACGGGGAAGCCGTCACAATACCACTGAACATGTTTCACAAAAAGAATCAGTTTGCAACATATTTAAAAATAGTAACACACTAAAATGGGGGGGGGGGGGTGAACTGAGGGTGACTACCGACCACAGTTCCTCCTGTAGATTTTGTTTTTGATTTAAAATTATGTCACACTCTGGAGACATCTTAGGTCAATACCATTTTATGCTCAACTTTTTTTTCTTTAGGGGTTGGAAACGCGTGAGCTAGTTATATATAACTGCCCATGCGATAAGCACGTCTCTTCTAAGTGTACGCCTGTTACTTTCTATCTGAACTAACTGAATATAAACAAAGCCTGAGCGACCGATATAACATTGCACAAACTTACACACCATATCCATCTGTCTGTCAGCATACGGTTTATATTCAAAATTTCGAGAAAAAATATGTTATTTATCCCAAAAAAAGTATCTCACGTCCTTTCTTAAGATAAATAATATATCCATGTCAAATTTCATCAAAATCTGTTTAGTTGTTTAGCTGCAGAAATGTAACAGACAGAGATACAGAATTACCTTCGCGTTTACAATATTAGCGTAGATAGGATGGAATAATAATAATAAAAATAACATTTGGTAACTTTTCGTTCAGTAGCAGCTTCATTAATACTACAAAGTTTGGGTAACGAATCCTGGTCTGTTTATTACAGGAATGGGAGACGTGTAAGTGACGGAGAGCGCACTAGTTGGTTTTATAGTTCAGTACTGCACAGAACTCTTGCTCCGTAAAGCTTCTATTGAAATATCAGAACTCTGTAGAAACACTGAATGTTCCGTGCAGTAGCAGACAACCGCAATCGCTTGTGAAATGTAGCCTTCTGTAAACGGCGGAGAGCACTTAATTGGCTCAGTTACCAGCCATAGCAGCCGCGGCACTGCAGCTACATAGTTCGTTAACAACGGTGCCAAACAGGATCTGCGTCAGCGCTCTCCTGACTTCGTCGCCACCACACGGCAGTCTAGACTAGAGGCTCCATTCATAATGCCTACACATACAGGGAAGCTGAAATATCTGTTTTCACAACAGGAATGTAATGCTGTTTCAGATGCAAAGAAACTCTCTCACTATTAACTGTGTAATGGCTTAATCTAGTAACTTAATTTTATAAGCACTTACAGGATTTTCTCGTGTTTGTTTTGCTTGGATTTTTCGTTGAGATGTTGGCACAATTTATCAGATCAGCTAAATATTTTTTCTACCTGTAGCTTTACGCCTCGTCGACATCATTAGAGGCAGGTTGGGACTGTGGACAAGGAACGGAATGGAATTCGGCCATGGCCTTTAGAAGGAAGCATCCCGGCATTCGCCTGGAGTGATTTGGGGAAACCAGGGAAAACTGAAATCTAGTGCCCCTAAGTATAATGATATGTTTATACAGTCAGAACATTTTTAATGTTATCTATCTGCCTAGAACAAATTACATCACTAACATAGAAGACTTCTTGTTATGTTGATGCAAGCGCTCCTTAAATATTCTTGTAGAAAAGATTTGCATTTATAGTCCATTTGCATACTTCATAAAATATTTCTTTATGCTCTCCATAATGATATAAATTCCTATTAATATCTTTTTGTGGCGAATATAATTAGGGGAGTAATTTCTTCAGCCTCAATATCAAGCTTACCAGTCAAGCACATTAGAAGACTTACTTGTTGTTATAAAAACTCAACGTTTATTCTAGGAGTAAACAACCTGACCTTTGTCCCAGGAAGTTTCAATTAAGTATACTAAAATCTTGAATGTGATTGAAACAGTATAATTCCAGGATACGATATCGGTTATCCTACAAACGGTAATTTCAGTATTTACTTTTTCTTGTCCGGAGCTAGTTTCCCAGTCCAGTATTGAGTTGATTGGGAGTCATTGAAGGAAAGGAGTGGGGGGGGGGGGGGGGAAGAGAGTTCTGGGAATGTACAGGACATATGGCGGTGATAGGGCTTGGAGGTATATTGGAAAAAGAATTAGGAATAGTGCATGGAAGAGGAAAGACGAATGACCACAAGCTGGCGCTAAATTTCTTGCATAAGGGAGGGAAAATTTTCTTTTGTTGGTAAGAGTGTCAGGGATTTGAACAAATTGCCAAGCAATGAATAATTTACCAAAAACGCTTAAGGAATTTAAAATTAAAATTTGTAAATTGGAAAAGTAAATGGGGAGGAAATTAACACTCCAATTATAAAAGGAAATTTTAAAAAATAAAATAAAAAGGGGTAATTAGATGACTAGGGGCATTGGCACCGGAGCGTTAGTTCCATCACAATTAAAATTATTAATAATAGTAATAATATGTAAAATGATTTTATCTTGTGTGTCCATAGATCGTCAGTGGTACGGGGGGCAGGACAATTTGGGTGGACATGCAGATGTTCCAGAGTTTGTTTAACTCCACAATCGTAGTCTGCATCATCTTCATGTATAGGACTTCACCTGTGTTTCCAGTGGCGCGGAGGAATGACCCATCCAGTTGAGAAAATCAATCTGCTCTATTCCCACTCCGTTGCCCTTACTTATACATGAGAAGGGAAATTCTGCCTTGTACACAGCGGTCAGCTGGAAGGAGCACTAAGGGTTGGTGTGTGAGGTGAGGAACGGATCCAGGGAAAAATGACCTCTCGCCGCCCGTCCCGAGTAAACAGGGTATACAGTTGCATAGTTGTTATTTTCCTATTCGGTAGCACTGATGTAAAACCTTTTTACGCCGTTTTGATTATTAATCCACAGTGTGCATAATTACTACGTTGATTAAGAAGTTCTACAGTGCGCAGTTTGTTGTCCACCAGCTTTACAAGGTGACACAGTACTCGATATCTTGCTCAGCGCAGGTGTTCGGAATCGAATGAACCGTGATAGGGAAAGTACCAAACGGCGGTCCGAAACGTTAGAGGAACAATTTTGTCGAGAGTTCGCCCAGTTCTCGACCTTTTAATTAAGAAGAGCGTATTCGACCGCGCAACCTCTCGTGCACTTGGCTGTGCTAAGGTTTCGTTTGAGGAATTGTTGTGTTTGTATTATTCCAGCTGTGCACGATTCATAAGATTGATCCGTTCTCCAATTAATCCTGATACGGTGAACTTTCCAGATATGCAGTGGGTTTCTCAAATTTCCCACAACCAGGTGGAGCGTTGTGCCATGGAAGAATCTATCTAATCCCAATAGAAACACTGATCATTTGTACTAGGACGTGTCGTTCGCAGGACATCCTACAGAGTGCCTTTCATTTTCATTAATTCATAATGTATGCTTAATCTCATATGACATCACTAAGCCCCGGATTTTTAGGTTCTAAAAAACCAAATTTAGGTTTATTCAACTGACGTTTTAGGCTTTTATAGGTTTTTAAAATTCTGATTTAGGAACTTACACGTATTTAAGGGAAATAAAATTTAAAACACGCAATATATACTGCCATAGTGTTAAAAATATTGTTGACTTTACAATACTATGTCAAGTACTCCTTAAAAACTTCCAACATGTCATTCGCGATCACATTAAAATATGCAAAATAAACTACTATTATGTTCAAAATACTTCGTCTATATTGTGTATGGTAAACAACTCATTTAAAACTTCTAATATGACACTGAACAATGAAATATTTTGACAGATTTTCAGGAGTAAATCCTCCTCTTTTTTCTGTTCAGATTCTCTTGAATGCGGAAAAACTACGGTTTACGTCACATGTGGTCAGAGGTGTGAACTTTGTATCAGCGATTTCCTTAGGATTCCAAGGCAATATTCTTGTTTCTTTACACCACAGTGGACACGGCCTATGTGTTCCATCCTCTTGAAATCTGGACTGCGGGCTAAAACAGACTCCTGCTTCTGAGCTATAGACACCCCAACTGGTCCAGGAGCCACTTTGGCCCTCACTTCTTGGATGATTGGAAGTGCTTCCGTCAACGGTAGAGTATCTCCTTCCAAATTCTTGATTGAAAATTCTGGGTTGTAAAAATTTGCCTTCATATATTTCAACTCCTGAACAGCTGGTACTGAGTGCAACACTTTCTTTGCATTTACTATAGCAATAGCTTCTCTTTCATCTAATGATTCGATGACCTCCGTGATGCTCTCATAGGTTTCTGCGTAATATACTGCAGCTGAGAGCCAGGTCCCCCATCATGTCACTACTGGATCGGGAAGGAGGGGTACCGATGGAAGCTTTTCCCTGAAAGTAACGACTCGACTTGGCGCTTTCAGGAATATTTTCTTCACGGAAGGAATTATCTCTTTAACTACAAGGTGCTGTTCCCGAATTTTTTCAGCTACCTGGTGCAGCCCATGAGCTAGACGGGTGACATGCACCATTCAAAGATGGAATGCCTTCAAACACTCCCCTGCTTTTATCGTATAAGCTGCACTGTCTGTCACCAACGACAATTTATCCTCGTGTTCTGGACCCGGCCACAACAGTTTTGATGCATCCCTTACAGCAATTACCACAATAGACTGGTTAGTCATTGGAGGTTCTCTGCACACAATGACTTGGGGTATACTATGTCCCTCACATGCGAGCTTGCCCACAGCAACGCTATGTATCTGCCGCAGGCATCTGTCGTCTCATCTATACTTAACCAGATGAAGTGGTCGGCAATGTCCACTAGTTCTTCAATGGTTTTCACTTGAAGCTGAGGCAAGTAATTCTTTCTTAAAGTGAATTCATCTCATATTTTTCTGTTGCAAAATTCTTCCAAAATGGTTTTCAGGACTGCATTCTGGACTGTTGAAACTGGTATATTAGCGGCAGTGAGAACTTCACACAGACGCAGGTGAAACGAATCTTCTGCACCCAGCTTTGAACTTGTAATGAAACTCTGCTTCTGTTCGGAAGCATTTCTCCTGGTAACATTTGCCAAATGAGTTGCTGAATTCTGATACTGTAGTACCTGGGATCATTTTCCTGCAGTCACTTATATTGAAGGCAAAAATAAAAATAGTCCACCTGAATATAACACCCCAGATAATAGCCGGTTAATATTATAAAAATTCATCCAGCAGTCTAGACTCTGTCACTTTACGTTAATTTAGAAATGAAAACAAATAAAATCTAATTTATTTTTTAAAATCATAAAAGATATATGTATATAAAACAAATTAAAATTACTGGTTTCACACATGCTTGACAAGATATAATTTTCGCTCATCTTTAGAAAAGTTCTTATTCGTTTGCTAACCACTCTCGCAGGATTTCTTTTTAGGCATTATTGCTTTTAATTAAGGAACTAAACTTATGTAGGCCTACACAATATTTTAATTTCCGTGTTTCCACTGAACGATGACGGTATACAACTGTTAATTTCTCAGAAAGGGTTTGCGTTCATGAGATTGTTAATGTTTAACGTGCTATGTTTAAAACTTACTTTGTAGATTTGTTTCTACTGAATGTAAACCTTTGTAATAATGTGAAGTTGCCACACCGTATTGTTACAGCTTTTGTCAATGTTACTGTCAACAATTAGGTTAAAACACATCATTTAATATTGTGGTGAATAGTTCTTCCAATTTTAAAATAAATTCTTCCTTTTTACCCGTAAACATAATTCGTTTACCCTCCAAGTTCGGCTTTTCCCCTCGGACTATGTTAGGGATCATTCCCATACTGCTCACATTTGGTATCTTGGATCTTAGGAGTCACGTAATAATAGATACAGCTGGTGATGGTGACTTGCCGGATCGCCATATAACATTAACTTGGATCGATGTAGAAGAAGAAAACGAAATTTTTGAGAAGGAGGGGGGAAAAGGAAGCAGCTACCCGTAACCTGTCCATAAGGCACTGTTCCGGTATTTAACTGGAGGGGAAAAGGAAAACTACGGAATACCTTGTCAGAACAGCTGACGGTTGGGTTCGAACCCATGGCGTCTTCCACGGACAATAGCCCTGAGCTAATC
Organism: Vandiemenella viatica; assembly: GCA_031002005.1. Taxonomy (NCBI): domain Eukaryota; kingdom Metazoa; phylum Arthropoda; class Insecta; order Orthoptera; family Morabidae; genus Vandiemenella; species Vandiemenella viatica. The sequence goes on from JARYHS010011408.1 coordinate 122,249,162, forward strand.
CTGTTGGACATTTGTTTAAGTAACAAAATTACAGTCGAACTGGATCAGTACATCGAATTAGGTCATTTTAGGTTCTAAAAACCGAATTAGGTCATTTTAGGTCATAACATAAAAATTAGGTTATTTTAGGTCCTATTAAATTTATGAATATTATTAGTTTATACAGTAGACGTAAGAGAAAGTTAAAATTTCGAGGATATTAGGTTGGGAACAAAATAGGTTCGAACCTAAGAATCCGGGGCTTAGACATCACACCATTAACACTCGTGCATTGGGTGACTCAGATCTGGTGCCAAGAAAGAAAAATGAAAGCAAATTATGGTTCCCCACCAGTGCAGTGGTATAGTATGTTCACTAACGGGGCAGCTCCATACTCATTGTATCTCAGCATATAGAGAAAAAGACTGAGTGGAAGCAAAATGTGAGGGCCAGAATCACCAGAAATCACAATAAGCTACGGCAGCACTCTTTTCAGTATACTGCTATTTTGTGCCGATTTAAATTTATCTCTACTATTTACTTTTTTACGTATTTTCCGGATCAATCGTTACCGTTCTCGCGTCATTCAGACAATTGTTGACATGCTGATACACTACGGCCATTCATCTCTTTTAATGTTGCTGGCAGAAAGAAGCGATTCAATACGCAAGGATAGCGACGCAGTTATTTCTTTTAAGCGTATTGATTGGATTTCAATTTTCTCATGCATCTTCAAACAAGGAACCGTGACAATAGGAATCTCAGATTTTACATTAGACCACAAACTGTCGCAATATGCAATCCATACCAAAAACTCTTCAGTAATTTTTTAGTGATGCCATAAAAATATTCAATTAAATTTTTTGTTTTTTGTTTAGTGAAATTTCAGGTTGTCAGTAATAGTCATTGTTCCCTAAATACCTTCTGCGTAGAGACATAGTAACGTTACAGTTTTATTATAGTACAGATTATCCCTGTGCAACCAGTTAAGTAATTGTTCAATGTTGATTAAGATAATTTCCGAATAATTCGGTAACGAGCTTAAGAATACATTTTCCCCTTGAGATTTAGTCTGAAAGGAAGAAAGAGTGGCATTTTTTGTTACAGCGGCGTTTGCTAAAAAATCCATTTAGTCTTCGCTGTAGGCAAAGGAGCAGATGACGTGAAATTCATCTTCCTCCCGTTTCATTCAGATGGAGGAGACATGAAATCCGTTTTTTGCTCGGAACAGCCCTCCAGCCTGATGCCAAGAGTTAGAAAGAGGTTTCTTAAGACCTCTTCGCGTGACAGATGATTGTATGCATTATCTTGCCACGCATTCATCGCACGTTTGGTACCATTGTGTGTCACACCGTTTTCTATAAACACCTCTTGCTTGTAGCAAGGGGACACATCCATCGCAGAAATACTGCAAAAATGCATTCGACTTATCTATTTAGTACTCTTTCTTAATATTTCACTTTCGTTTTTTCGTGTAAGAAATATTTTTCGGAAGTAATAAATAATAGCGCGTTTAAGAGCTGTCAAAAAGTGTTTTTTTGCTGATGAATATTATTACTGATATTGCAATTATCTTATTAGATGCAGTTCGGAACAATTGTGTGGTTCTTGTGTCTTAAATTTCTGAGTCTTGAGACTTTTGTGCTATCAGGACGACTCCAGCATATCACCTTACCATGGACCATCCTTGAAAAAGTTTGCATACAAATTCTTGAAGAATTTAATTGCATCTGGTTACTTGTTCAATGTTCTTAAAACTTTTGTGATTGACATTGTATGTTCCATGAAGCTTCCTGATTACACACATTTCTAAGAACTCTATCATTCTGCGTATAGTGTCTGTGCCGGTAGAGTAGCGTGCCCAGAAAATTAGGAACGTTTAGCGTTGGTTTTCAGATTATGGCTATGAGTCTTTATATGAATGATCAGATTTTTTAAAGGCTGTTCCGTCTTTCTGTGTTCTGCGTTTTATCTCCTTTTAGTGATTAAGTTACTAAATTTATAATAGTAATTAATTCATAAGATTTCCAGTAACACTTCTCAATTACTTAATAATTTTTTGTGATAACTATAAATAGAAGTTTAGACTTTTTACGACGTATGGTTGTCTGAATGTTGTTAGTTTTTAAAAATGAATGTTTCTCGTAATACGTTTACTGAGTATAGTAGTTTTTGTTTTAGCGCTCGAGTCTTGCATTAGGCAGGACACAGATTCTATCCGTGATTCTGTTAGACAGCTGTAAAAGCTTCTGATTTACTCAATCCTCTTTGTCAATAATTATGCTGTTACTATCATCAGGTTATGTAATTAGCATCTAACCTTTGATTCACTTTTTTCAGTGTTGTTTTATTGTCTAAGGCGTCTCTTACCATACTGTACTTCACACAGCTCAGCTTGTCATATCACACTCAGTTCGAGTTTTCATTTTCATCCTCTTCTTTATGGTAGATTATTGTAATGACAGAAGCGATGGAATTCACGTGCACTCGTAACTAACACTGCAGGCACACCTTCCTTGGTTCTGTGAAACTTTCTCTGCAGGTTGTTGTAATTCCTCTTCATTTTTCTCTATTTTTTCAAATTAATTTCATTTCATCTTGAAGTAATGATCTTATTTCTTCCGTCTCTTACATTTATCCCTATCCTTGGACTTACTAGCAGGTGAACGTGAAACGGATCTGAGGTATGTTCCAAAGAGCAGAGTCTATCTAGATTGGGTTTTCTGCACTTCGGGAAATATGCTTCCTAAGGAATGTGGTCATGATAGAAAGTTTCGAATATTAAGGAGAATTGACCGTTCACGGTCTCTTTCCTCTGTCTTGTTGCCCTCCCCGAGTCACTTAACTATCATTTAAGTCGACACTTGCCAGTTCAAAGTGCAATATTTTCCTTTTTCACAGGTTTTTTTGGAGCTCTGATAAAAGTTTTTAACTGCTCTTCCGACTAACTTGTCGTGCTTTTTGTTCCTAATTAACTCAGAATAATAATATTTATAAAACCGTACATATACTTAAAAATATATATTAGTAACTCTCTATTTATCTCTTTTGCTTCATTCACGACTGTTACAGGCTGTAAACATTTCCTACGAACAATTTGTTTTAGAGCGAAGATTTAACGTTTCTGTTGAATAATTCATTGGACATTTTCTTGGACCTTTAGAGTATTTGGTTTTATTTTTCACTATAGAAAGGTTTGTTGTGTTTGCGACATTTAAACAAAAATGTCGATTCAGTTATTGGACTAGAGATTTTTGAATGGTCCTCAAAAGAACTACCCTTGTCCATAACCCGAAGATATGCTGTATCATGCTAAGACATTGTCTCAGAGGTAAGACGGACTGTTCATATCTTCTGGGACCTACAATTTAACGTGGTATCCGAACCCTACAATATCCTGGCATAGCTCATAAGATAAATAACAACGCTTAAATCTGCCCCCAGCGTATCTGAGATTTTGAAACAAAGCGCGTTAACCCTTGTACTGCCGAACCGTTCGAATGGTCTTTGGTATTACTTTAAACCAAATGATTTAAATTGGGACAAAATAAAGTATAGCGTATATTTCTAGCACTCATGATAATATATATCTTTAAAAGGGATATTTAAACTCTAAAACAACTGGTAATTATTAAAAACATACATACGCGCAATCACAACTGTTTTATAATATATTCAAAGCATAGTTTGTGAAATTAATAAGACAATCTTACATAAAGTTGAGTAATTAAAATATTATCTATTTGCTTGAAGTTACTTAATCAAAGAAGGTTTTAACAAAATTAACTAGGTCGTGGTTATCTTCCAATGTCTAGTAAATGCTTCTACGACATGATAGACAAATGCTTATTCGGTTTTCTGATTGTTTTTTACTTATGTTTTCTGAGAATTCATTATGAAATGGAGTAAGAAGTGTTAGAGATCATGCTTGTGCTTCTTTTTAATAGAAAAAAGCATTTCAAATCTCTTAAATTTGTGACGTATAGGATGTGTAAGCGATTAAGTGTCATTTAAACGAGAGTGTGTGATCCTGAATGATCAATATTACTGTTTATTCAGTATTAATGTGGATTAAGATGCGTTTTTTTTCCAGGGCCTAAAGTATAATAACGCAATAGTTTACTCAGCAAAAGTCAAGTGCAGTTCACGCAAAGCTTTTGTCCAAAGCGCGGTGGACACACATTTGAATAATTTCACAACAATTCGGTACATCAGCCAAACAACGTTGCCGAAAGTGGATCGTTCACGAAATGACGTCAATTTGGCTCATCGTCGCTGGCCGCAGGGCAATTTATCTGATTTATAAATAAACCGACTGGCCTGATGTACGACACAGCAGTGCCCATAACATGTTCGACGTCATCAGCTTGATTACAGAATGCGAGTTTCTCTATTGCCGGGGGAATAGAACTGAAATTCCTATGGGCGGAATAATAATGGCCCAGCGCTTCACGTATTAATGCTACGAGTCTGTTGCTTTACGCTGTGGTCGTTAAATTGTGACTAAAAAATCAGCGTCCTTCCGTCACACTATTACAACAGGCGAGCGTTTACGTAATGACGGAGCTGTTTCGTAGTACAAGTGAACCATGATATCCACTCCTTCTACTACAACGATACTTCCAAACATAGTCCTGCCCTTGTTGCGCCCCACTACCGTGAATCAGTTAGGTGTACTTCAGACGGTTTCGATGCTTGTCTTCCCTTTTAACCGACTTCAAAAAAGGAGGAGGTTCTCAATTCGTCAGATTTTTTTTTTTTTTTTTTTTTATGTATGTTCAGCGATATCTTCGCCAATTTTGAACCAATTTAAATGAAATTTTTATAGTGGATAGAGTATACCTCCAAAGTGGTCCCATATGAATTTCATTGAGAAACCACCCCTTCTACCCCTTTACACCCCTTAACTTGTATCCAAACCCACACTTTTTATCTGATTTTGATGGAATTTTGGAAATGATAGTAAAAAATAAACAGAAAAATACTGTCAACTTTTGGTTTGAAAAAACAGAACCCCTCTCCCCCTATCCACCCCTCAATTTTTTCCAATGTTCTTTATACATAGCTAAAGTTGACACCATTTAACTGATCTCCGTTAAAGTTGACATATACATGTAATTTTTCATGAAAAAGGTATCTGACTCCCAAAAAATAAAAAAACACCTCTCTCTCCCTTCAGATCCCTTAATTTTTATACAAACCCACATTTTATGGTATATGGAGATCTATTGCTGACGATTCACTGTCTGTCCATCTGTCACAGACCTCTATCTCGTGAAGAAAATAGCTTTTAGACTTCTAATTTAAACATGATATGATTCTTCCGGTGTTACAAGAAAATTAAGGGGGTTAAAAAACAATTATTTTAGCCTTGCGTTTGGGGTATAGATTTTTTTGAGCTAACCAACTAGAGTACTAACAATTTTTTCAATTTTTTTATTCTTTTTTTTAAAAAAAATTTGGTCATTGGAAAACAAAGACTTGTGTAGTCGTCAATGTCATGAAATGTACACCATTCCAGCCAACAATCTCTAAATCGCTATTGCTATGGAATTTCAAATATGTCGCCAATATTGACTAAATTCTACATTTAAACGAAAATTAATTAAAACACATATATCTAATATACGAGTTTGTAAGATGTGAGAAAAAATAAGCAAAATTTTTACGTTGAGATTACTTTACCGCATATTAAAATAATTTTATTTAATATTTTATAAATTCAGAGTGTATCTCAATATGAAGTTCCTATTATAAATGTGATAGGAATAGAACCACGACACGGCAGCGTGTCAGAGCCGGGGAGCACAGTCCACGACCTAGCCTGAAAATAACTCAGGCAATAATTTTTATGGCAAGTTACCAACGTCTAAAATATATGTTTAGATAATTAGAGAATGAAACCCGAAATGCGTGAAGCTAGAATCGCACATTCGCTATACAGTTGTTGTTAGTTTTCTTTACTCATGCCTGTCCTCCTAACACATTCACGGTACTTTTAAGGATATGTTTGTAGCATACTATACTTTGTAGGTGGGGTTTTAGATAATTAATTGCCGTTTTCGTCGAGTTAGTTGTAGAATTGTACTATATTATAGTCTTACCCTTATTCGTATAAATAATCTCTTCTAATTGTCCCCAATTAAAAATGATCAAAATTCATTTGGCCGACACTTTAGCTAGTATGTAAGAACTTTCGGGTGATTCGACAACATAACAACACTATATCTTCTGATGCGAGGTTACACCCCACATTAAGAACTTTCAGATAGGTAGTAGTTGACTGTACGGGAAATTGTTCAGATCAAATAGAGAATTACACAAATTGTTTGTAATGTTTAATCGTTATTCTTCCCCGTGTGTTACACCGTTTAGTCCGTCTATTTCTTCTACAAACGTTTCCAACGATGAGCTGGGTCTGTATTTGTAAAGCATACGTCTTTTTAAACTATGGGTTTGCTAGGTCTGTCGCAGTTTGATAAGGTAAGCAAGCGACTGTGTTGCCATGCGGACCGTCTCGGATCGCCTTGATGATTGCGGAAAACGTCCTGAAAACCTCATTCACGACGGCCGGTACGTGGGGACAATGTCTCAATTCTGTTCCACTGTACTTCCCCGATCCAGTGTGCAGCGCCTTAACACACTAGCGGGTTGTTACGCTCTTTAGTATTTATTCAGATTATTTCCTTTTTTTTAAAAAAAATTATGGAATATTTATTTAGCAGGCTGCGTGTATTTAGCAATGTTTTGTGTTCTTTTAAAACATACGTCACGATCTAAAACACATTTAAGTTTTTAAAAAAAATCTCTCATAGTATTTCGAATATAAATTACTGTTTTAACCGATGTAATGCAAATAAATAATAAATAACTCATTACCAACGTTTTAGATTTATCGTTGAAACGCTGCAACTGGTTTGGTTTAATATTCCTACTATCTTCCAGATAGTTCGATTCTCAAAGATCCTCCACCTTTGAGAACAAGTAGGCAAACAATTCACCTCACGCTTGTGTTACACATTTCTGATAAAACCTTCTAATTTTTTATTGCGTTGAGACATGTTTGTGGGATAAATATTATGCGGTACGCATAGCATCTGTTTTCATCAAGTGATTCTGCTAATTCCCATTTATGGAACAATATGTAACAACCAGAACTCATTGAAAAGAATCTTTGGCGGGAGTATAGAGTTCTTGGTAACTGATTACCCGTAACATCTGTATTTTCAATTAAACTAAACGTTCTACCGTCCTCTCCGCCCAGGCAGACGAGCATTTCAACTTGTACGTGCCCTACAGTGATTAAGTTTTATCCAAATTGTTTAACCACGGGTACCTAGTCAGAGATAAGCTACACTTCGAGTAACGTGGTACAGCTACTGTGCGTGACTCGTGCCGTGTTAGTGTAGACACTCAGGTGAACTGCCATCGCCCAGGCAGCATAGCAAGTAAGCCGCGACCGACCGGAATATTAAACCGAGCGAGTGCGCCTGGCTGCCGCTTACCCGCCGCGCACGTCCCCTGTTTGACGACTGATCCGCATGCCAACGCGTGCGGATAACTGGATCGCCGCCACTGGGCGCTGCCGCTCTGTACGATCATCGCAAGCTGACCGTACTTCCCACCATCTGTCAGTTAACATAATACAATTATTATTCCTTTAAATCGTTAGTCCATAGTTCGCGCCTATCTCAACCCATATGTCACAAATATGCGGAAACCGATGCAGATTTACGTTTTGTCGCTAAAGTTTCCTAGCAGGTATAGGTAATTAATTATAAACCGTTTATACAGCTTATAGGTTCAAATACCGAAAGAATCATTCTGATTGCGGTCTTCTCTTTGAAAATGTGAGCGTTTCCACGATAGTACAAAATTTCAGGGTTAATAGAGAAGAGCAAATATTGTGGTTTGCGTTTGTAATCTGAGTCCTTAAACGTCTAGGTCGTAAGTTACAAGGCAAAGCTATTTCTTTCAGGTTCATTGGAACATATCCCAATAGTGTGTGCGTTCAGCATGATGAAGCTCCAACTAACTGTCTACGTGGTAATCTGGATCACCTTCATCAGACGTTGTGTGTAAAGTGAATAGCGAAAGCAGGTTTGGTTTCGTGGCCAGCTTGTTCATCTCATCTGTCCTCTCTTGATTTCTTATTGTGCTGCCAGGTGAGAGTTTTTGTGTATCAGACACGTGAAAAGACCAACGAGAATCCCCTGACAAGAAATCTCGTTACCTACGACATCCTCAAATTGTCAAGACTCTCTCCATTAGATACGACAGAATTTATAGTGAATTGGTTTCAGTTTTTTCAAATGTATTCGAAGCTTCAGAAAATAGTGCAGATAAATAAAATTTTTACGTCTACAAACAAATATTCTTGAGTTCAACTTTTGTAGGTATTTCAAAGCAGTTTTGGCCTAAACTGGCAACTCAGCCGTTTTAGGACCTGCGATCCTTACCTCAGAGTAGTACACCTGAACTTCTACAATATATATAATCATCCCGGTATAATTCAACTTACACTATGTATGCACAGCGCGTCCAGGAGTGAAAGACGGATAGGTCACACCATTTCCTACTACATGACAAATTTTTATTTTTCTAAAAGTATTACCATTTTCGAGATATTGATTCGCATACATTCCGTTGCCAGATGTCAAATGTACAAACAATTCCCCGTCTCTTTCTCTACCATTGTACTATTGTATCTGAATTATCTATCCCATTTTTTTTTAAGTTAACGAGCTGGCACCCAGGTAGCCATTTCAACAATAAGATTTCCGCGAATACATTGTCCAAATGTCCCAAACAATGAAAAAATACTTGCATGGTAACTTCAATTCAATAGAGTTTTATATTAATAAAGTCCAAAATAACAACCTTCATACTTTATAATTACCATGAAAACATTTAAACAATTATACAATTTTAAAATTGGTAGTAATGAGACAACTTTTTAATGTAATTGCCACGATCCGCTTGGTACACTTTTTGCACACTACAGGCTGTCGACGTCAGCAGTTTGAATAAATTTGTATACACTTTTTACGTAAGATTTTTTAAAGTTTTTTTTAACGTTTTAAGAACATTGTTTTAGATGACCGAGCATGGTGGGTGAACGCTTAACGTTCTGTCTTCGCATTCGGGAGGACGCGAGTTCGAATCCCCATCCGGGCATCCAGATTTGGTTTTTCCATGGTTTTCCCAAATCATTGCAGGCGAATGCCGGGATGCTTCCTTCAAAAAGGCCATGGCCGAATTCCTTCCCGTTCCTTGTCCCCAGTCCCATCCCGTCTCTAATGACCTTAGCCGTCGACGAGGCGTAAAGCCGTAAAAAAATGTTTTAGTAATTTTTTCTAAGAAAGACAGCATTCAAAAAGTCTTAATTTGTAGAAATGGCATGGAATAAACTGAAAAAAGTCACATATTTGGAAAAAATTTAAAAAAATCAATTATCTCGAAACTGCTGACACTTTTTCTAAAATAAAATTATATATATTGAAATTTGATGTGAAGTAGACTTACATACTCGTTTGCCTATTCACAGAGATGACACCTGCAAACTGTAATTTGCGAAAGTGTCTGAAATCGCTTATTCTGACCGTATAAACATACAACCAGAACACTTTTCTGCCTCTTCGTAATATAATACTTTATAATATTTCCTAAGTATAAAAAGGGCTTCCATCTAAAATTGTTTGGATAAGATACTTTGAATAAATTTTTGATGAAGATGATGGTACTTGGTAATGGCTTTCAACGTAAACTGTTCTGAATTTTGACTGTTGGCAGTATTTTAGGGTTTTAGGGATTATTTTTTTACCAACAAAACTAAATTCTGCGTTCTTACAGGCAAGATAATAATGCAATTCTGAAAGTGTAATAGAAGTATCTGAGATACAAATTACAGTATTTTAGTATTGTACTTAAGAAACTTGTAATATTTTGTTGTGAAACATTTCTTCTTCAATAAACATTGACTTTTGATTTAGATTAAGTTACGGTGTAATTACTAGCGCATTATTTGTTAGTTTTTTTATGCTTATTAACAAAGCTCATTCGGGTATTATCACCACGTTATATACAGGTAACTGATATATAGTGGCATATGTTCGTATGAAAGCTCATGCAGGAGATCAGCATAAATTATATTACAAGTTACGGTACCCTAAGGGATATTTGCTAAATATGCAACTAGCCTGTTTTTATTTAGTGGTTTAAGGGGGATAATCTTAAGGAAGTTTTTTTTTTTTTTTTTTTTTTTTTAATATATAATGGCATTCGGCAACGGAGGCCATACAGCCAGCTCAATGTGTATTTTTTCCAATGTATGGACGCCACAGGACGGACAGGACATTCACACAGACACACAACACTTAACATCCATGCCCGCGGCCGGATTCGAACCGGCGGCCTTCGGCACGCGGAGCTAGCACTCTAGCCCCTACGCTACCGAGGCCGGCTTAAGGAAGTTAATAATAATTAAATGGAGACTGCACTCTACATTTTATGGATCCGCGTTCAAGTCGGTGGTTGTTGGAAACATGGTTTTATCCGCACACTTCGAGCGCTATATTTGACTGCCTCTGTTGACAACTCGTGTGTGCAGTTTCACCGAATCTCTCTGACGCTCTGACGTCCTCAAACACCGTAAGCCGAGCGATTAACGCTGCGAACAGATTGGCACTGCTCGTCCGATAGCCAACTGTCGGCTTCATCACACTATACTGACAGCCTGCTACTGCCTCTCGCCTTGCATTCTGTTTGAACAAAGAGTCCGTGTGCTGATAAACACCTCAGCTGGGTTACTAATCTATAGCATTAGGGACTTTGAATACAATCCTATCCGACTACCATGTTTACACATTATTTACAAACCTCCTATTTACATTTTCTCTCGCAGGTAGTAACTATCCTGTTCTATGTCATTCATTTGATAAGTATTATATAATTTACAATCTAGTATTTAATATCATCCTAAGTATTTCTTCAATTATTTTATTCGGGAGAACGCCGGTTCGGATCTCCGTCCGGGCATACAGGTTCTGGTTTTGCATGGTTTCTCCGAATCACTCCAGGCGACTGCCGGGATGCTTCCTTCAAAAGACAAAGGCCGAATTCCATCCCGTTCCTTGTCCCCAATCCTTACCTGCCTCTAATGACAAAATGACATCGACACCAACGAGGTGTAAAGCCGTAAGCAAAAAAAAAAAAAAAAAACTATTTTATAGAAAGATTTATTGTACAAAAATCCTGTAGATTTCCAATCGAGTGGAGGAAGTCCCGGTTGGTACGAGTATGGTGTAAATACATCAGTGTCATAATTCTTTTTTTTAATCTTTGGCTTTTGTAAGTTTTGACCGGCTAACAGAAGAACATTACTTGGCATCAAAAAATTACAAACACTTATAATACAATCGTTAGTCATCGTTAACGACATATTTAGAAACAACTATTATCAGGTTCTTATACTACATTTTACATCCATCAATAAAAATTATTTAGTAAAAAACAAATTTAAAACATTTTTACTACAATCATATTTTGGAAGCAATCACTTTTAAGCATGTGTAATACATTAGCACATATAAACCCATTATTTTTAGTAAAAATTTACTTAATATCGAACACATTGAAAACATCTCTAATACATTATTTCGCCAATATAAAGAACATTTTCACCTCCATAAACCTTAATTTCTTCGTTTACATTATTATAGAGAAAACATAACAATCATCATGAAGAATTTGCATTTCAAGAATTGTAAGATCCTACCCTCCAGGTTTGTGGTTCTCTTATACATTCTGATCACTGATGAGCAAGGTGCACAATAACAGTTTCTGATTTATTTTTCTACCTATACTTTGTATCATCGTTATAGTACCATCGGTAATAGCTTTACTTAAAAATATAAGTCTATAAAATTCGCAAACTTAAGCTGATTTTCAACTGCCGTATGTGTGAAAAACTATTCGGAAGGTGTCTGAGGACCAATGCTTCATTTTTTTTTTAAATGTCACAAAACAGTTTTACCACATTGGTAAACACAAATTCGGAGGCAATATTACAGGAAAGTAAGGAAAAAAGTTTTCGCAGGGAAGAAAGTTTGATTTCTGAAAGGTTATATCATGTTAATCATGTTATGTCGCACGACGTGTTATACAGCTTCATATTCTGCTTCGGCAAAGTAACAATATTTGCTTTGTGCAAAATTTCATTGTAATTTAGACTAATCACTCTATGATACGTATCTTGCCTTGCTTCAACAATACATTGTTTCAGAAACTCAACTAAAATAAATTAAGTTCGCACAAGATTTCGTACTAGGTACAAGCATTTACCTCGTACTATAGCAATACGGAAGCATTTAAGCTACTGATTAAAGGAAATAGGAACATTCACACCAATTATTATCTTGCCGCATAAGTTCTGCCACGCACAACGTTCCTATAGCTGTCTCCGCTTTCTTAAGCTGTTATCAGCTGTATGCCGGGGAAAACTTAATTCTCACAATACTTACCCTGATTTATGTCGTTGTATACGAGAACCTAAAATCAGTTCCTGTGTTATTTTCTTATAGCTGCGCTTAGTATTCAGACCTCTTGATTAAAAGCAGTTTTTCAAGACAAAAGATCAATATAGAGAGATGCATACGCTAGAATTTATAAACATTTTGTCGCCGAGGCAAGTTGATTCTACAAAAGAATATTAATATTTACCGGTAATAAGAATCTTTCACACTAGTATTGGCTTTTAACTGTCGTGTTAAACGTATAGATAAACGTCTGCTCAGGTACCACACTGGAAGTGAAGCATGAATAATGAGCTAGAAAATTGGCCTCAAGTTTCGCTGTACCTTGTAAAAAAAAACAAACAGTTCAGCAGTAATAAAAGAAAGAATTGAACGTGAACAAATTCATGATTTGTTTTCTGGAACCGTTTTACTATGCTGTATTGCTGCTATCACTGCGTTATTCACTGCATATACGGAGGAAAATAACGGATGAGGATCGTTTACAAAGTTCTGATTGCGTGGCTACTCTTCCTATCGAATCCTTTGAACCTGAATTATGGATTCTTCAGACCACAATAGCTTTTCAAAAGAAGATAATATTCTGGTGGTGGGCAGAATGTGATATATTCGATCGAATTTCATTTTAAATTGGTCTAGAACGGTGGATGCACACAGTTACCATATTCAGCTCTTTAATTTCCACAATGCACTTCATATTGTACGATCGTGAGGAAAGATGATGGTCGTTGCTGGTTAAATTTAACATTGGAGACTCAGCTGCTGCAAACTCAGATAAATTCCGACGTCACTGGATGTATAATAACAGATTTCTATTCTCTCATTAGATCTCTTTATTATAATATTTTAGCAATAAATTGATTGACCACACATTATTAAGAATATTTAGTCGTGTTCTGTGGCACAGTATTCGCTTTCCTTTTATGACATGTCACTGTATCATACGTGTTGACTAATCAAAGTTTCTTTTTTTTATCTGCTTGAAGTCTCTCTAACAGCGAGGTCTTTAGAGACGGGAAAGTATGGGGGGCAAGGAATTGGAAGGAATTCTGCCATGGCCTTTTGAAGGAAGCATCCCGGCATTTGCCTAGAGTGATTTGGGAAACCATGGAAAACCCAAATCTGGATGCCCGGACGGGGATTCGAACCGCCGTCCTCCCGAATGCGAGGCCAGAACGCTAGCTGTTACACCACCACGCTCGGTGCAAAGTTTCTGAGATGTGATAACTTTGCTGGTGGAGTGCCAATGTCTTACAGCAGCCAGTACAGGCGAACTGTAGATTTACATTGAAGCATCCAAAGACATGTCGTTTACATGAAGTTGTCAATCAGACTTTGTAGGATTAGCGATGTTACTGACTGCCTCCTTTGTTCCTTTTCTATTGTTTTTATAATTATACGATGTACTGCCAATATAATATCATTATTGCATAGCAATGCAGCTTGTACTAGTTTAGAGCAACATAAAAAGTTTTGTGGCCCTGCTTCAATATAGGATATCAGGCCACCTCTACAGAATATGGCCAGTGGGTTTGCCTTCTAACATCCCGAGGCCAGAAGCAAGCCGGCTACCATAGAACAAAGATCCTCGAGAGGTAGTAGGATGATGGGTGCATAGATCAGAATGTATTACTGTATGTGGCTATCCGAGACAGGTAGCATCCAGTGAAGGTTTCTATGGAGCTCATGCTAGAACCATAATGACACAGAGTTTCACTTGAAGAAGTATATTTTACAATGTACTACCACGGAGAGGAAGCGTACGTGGACAGAAAGGTTACTTGGTAATTGCTTGAAATAGACTATGGCCCATTAGAACTGGTTGGTACGCTTACACTGGTGAGGCTGAGGTGTGAGAAGGTTTGTCGGTTCCTGGGCTCGACTCCATCGACATCACTCTCCACTCGTCAACTGCACTCGAACTCCAACTGAGGGAATAACTCTCTGACTGATGATTAACTAACTGCCTGACTCCTGGTGGCCTGGTCAGCCTGTATACCATTTGGGTACTTCTTATGATAACGAGCTTCAAGTGTTTCCTAAATGTGGCAAGGCCACCGCCTTAACCTAAAATGGTTTCTCGTGTACCCTCAAACTTTTGAGCCCTCAAATGACCGTAAACAGTACGGTTCCTTGCTCGGACCCATATTTTGTATTAATTTTAGTCTCATACATAGCTCTGTCATAACAACCTATTAATATTTACCGTCTGCATGTAACTCACCAAACATCACATGGCACTGAAAGTGTTTGAGACAGAGCAAAGATGGTGTTACACATCACAATATGTTATAACTAATCATAAAACTCTGACGAAATGATAGTCTCAGCTATCAAATTATTGCCCGTCTTCTTTCTTTGAATAACCCTTTCAGGGAATACCATAAATCAACCATATATATGAGTAATTGTCTTCAATCTTCTTTGTGCCCATACTGCTTTCGTGCTCTGCGGGTGCCTTTCAATTTCTTCCTGTGTCTACTTTTTTAATTTTTTCCTTCTTTCTAGAAAACCTTCTTTTTGAGTTTCCTTTCTAAACAGTTTTTTTTTTTTTGTAATTTAGTGATTCTGTGTTCATACCAGCATTTAGTATATCTTTTTTCTATTTCCTTGAATCATATTTGTTTGAATTTCTGTTTGTCAAGAATCTATTGGGTTAATGTATCGTTATTCATTCTATGTATATTTTCACTGAATTTCAATACTCTTTTCCTCATTTAATCTGTTAGTTTTTAAATTTTAAAATATATTTCTTTGTATTATCTTAATTGGTATTCTGATTCAGTATTGATTTTAGATTCTAATATTTTTCTCAATATTTTTATTTCGATTTTATGTAGTGTTTCAAAATTTCCAATTCTGCTTAGTTTTAGTTGTGTGCATAAAGTACTTCTGATATAATTAATGTTTAGAGCAATAGTTTCATATTGCAGGATACTGATTCTTTTTTATTATGTGTGTTTCTTGAAGCTGCAATACATTCTCCATTTCTGAACTCAATTCTCTATTGCTACCTTCCAAGATACTTAAAGCGATCTTTTAGATATTGAGAGGTTATTTATGTATTTCAAGACTTTGCGCTGAATCGGTAATATTGGTCATAAATTTTGTTTTTTCAAAATATATTTGCAATCCTACTTTAGCTGATTGATACTGTAATTCTTTGATTTGTTCTATGGCATATTCAAGTGTGTCTGTGATTAATGCCGTGGCGTATGCAAAAGCTATACAGCCTACAATGCTCTTCTTATGGTTTAATCCGTCTTATTATTTATACGGAAAAAATCCAATATCTCATTTACTTTTGTTTAGCTTTTAAAGCATGAAAAGAACGATTAATTTAATGTCACTTGTCTGCGAACTTAAATCTTCGAAGAACGTGCGAGCAGCAGAGACATCTATTGCTGTTGTTTATGGCGTCGTAAATGTTTTTCTCAAACAACGTCTGCGACCCCTCTTTGTTCAACCCCCTCAGTCGTTCTAAAAGGGGCGCGACTATTTCTGTTACAGAACATTCGGAGCGAGATGTAACAAAGGCAATCCAACCACTGCTGTTAGAAACATCCTTCTTTCGGCACTTCACGTTAAGAGATTTCAGGAATCAATATGATGATATGTGGTGTAATGCTACAGAAAAGGCTTACAAATATACAAGTTTAAAACGTTGTAGTGCACTTGGAAATGCTATTTCCACAACAGTATATTTTTTTTAATGGCCTCTCTTAAATCCAGCTGATGAGGATGAAAGAATGTTTAAGACATTCGTTTGAAGTCTTATGAATTCGGGCTTAAGTTTCGTTCTCTTACGTTTGAACTCCTTGGAGTTGATAATGCAATGAAAAAAGACCTATGCTAATTTATTGACTGAGATTATGTATCATGATTGGCAGCGTCCCCAGTTAGCCAGTATTTTACAAGTATCCTTGTTCAGTGGTGATTGTGTGGTACTGTATGGAGTAACCACAGGAAATTTAAAAATGCGGGATTAACCGGCACCCATAGCTATCATCCCGCCATGTCTTGTCAGCATACAAATTATTGAGCTTATCACGAGTGACGTTTCTGAGAATGGTTCGCTCTCATTCAGGTTCTTCGTAAACAGGTTATGTTTTACAGATTTTGTTTTCAATAGCGTTGATATATAGGACAATAGTTCTGCGAAACTTTTCAGCCAGTGGCTACAGCAATGAAAGTTCCATTGCTGATGCAGATTTGAGCGAAGAGCAATTTTCAGACCGACCAGACGCATTTCCCCACTACATTATTTCATGTTATTGACAAACAACAGAAAAATCCATTTGATTTCTGATTTTATGTTAATGAAGTAACACTGGAGTGTCACCAGTATTTTATTTGATAAACTAGCTTTGAAAGATGGCACTGAATATTTCAACTTTCTGTATGTTTTGGTTATATCAGACTCTCTATGCATTACTGACACAGTCACGTATGACCGCTGATTATTTTTAGATGGAACCATCTTTCCTTCACTTACTTTTCTCTTATATTTTGCAGGAATCCACTGGCATATCTAGAATATTTATTTGTTCCGGTCCACTTACATACATTAATGCTACAGTATCAATATATTGTAGCTTAGATTAGTATTTTGTCTCTGTAACATGTAGTTATCTTTGGCTTTTTAAATTTATTTCATTTATCAACAAATACGAAATTTGTAAATACGAATACGGGAACAGTATTGTTACATCAGTAACTTTGAAGACGTTTGGGTGATTAAATTTCACTTTATTTTTTTATTAAGTTATTTCAGTTTAAGGTATTTCGAACAAAGGAAGTGAAAATGTAAGCGGGATTAGTTGCTGGTAACTTTGTCAGTTTCGCGAATTCTATAAAGAATTTTGGTTTAAAAAATGATTGAATTTTAAATACGAGGGTAGATAAACCCAGTTAAACTATCAGAAAATGACATTCGCAGATGGATCACGTTATATCGCCAATTGTTGACACTCTAGCTTCCACGAACAATGAAATTAGGAAACCAATATGTATAAAATACGGCTCGGTTAGGATCTGTAACAGGTTGGTAACACAGAATAAAATATGTAACTGTTGGTAACTTAGGTTTATCAATGCCATTGAAAAAATTTGTTTGTGGATACTGCTTTTTGTCAGAAACACTAACCAATTAAGTTAAATTGAAAATGTTCAACAATTAACAAAATATAAAGATAGAATAGATGCACTATTTAACCACTAAGATAATGATTGCGTTGTTAATAAATTACCTGCGTGTGAAAACTACTTGAAACACTTTCAAGAATTCAGGTATCAGTGGAGTCTGACACAGAGAGAGACATCCAATAAATCTGAATTAGTTGAACTGATGCCTCGTAACTGTCCTTCATTAACAACGCTTGGACAGATTTAATAATTTATCTTCATTGCTCAGCAGCGGAACCATGTTGAAGCAGCAGCACACTATATTTGGAAAGGTACAATCAGCAAGGGTTAAAACCTTTTAGATGGTTTTGCATATCTTCTAAGAGTATGCAGGGATGTTTGTTACTCTTTACTTCTCTCTATTGCTGGTGCATACATCGCTGCTTTCCAGATAGATGGTAATACTCACTATTCTCTGTCCTTGCTGATCTCAACGATCAAAGGCCAACATGCAATTCCCTCACACACAGAACCACTGAAAAGAGTTTCTCACAGAAGGTTATTCACAGAAACTTTGAGAAAATCATTCCACTTTGTTCTGAAAAAGTAGCAGGCAAGAATACAGAGAAGTCAGAAAAGATATCAAAGTTCCTCAGGATCACACGAAGAGACAGGTGAGCAAAGGGACAACCTTGAGGCGTATAACAAGGCACCTTTCTCGTCACAGCAAGTCAAATAACATCTTGTTACAGATTGACACAGACAAGAATTTATTTTTCTTTTTACATCGTTCGTATTGCCTGTCCTCATCAAAACAACAAATTGTCTGTTTAGTCATATACCATCGACTTTTTTTTTCCCTTTCAGTAGGTCTTGAGAATATATCGGCATCTTGGATACTTTGTTGCCCTGATGAAATTTGTAGATGTCATATATGAAGAAGATGTGAATAATTGCTCATCAGGTATTTTAGTCCGGAATCTATATAGTACGCTAGTTTTCAATAAAAGCTTTGTACTTCTGGCGTACAATGGTCAATTTTCGCACGCTGACTAATTTTCATTAATTTCACAGGCTATTAAGTGATACATTTTTATTAAATGTACGAGAGAAAAGTTATAATGGAATGGTTCGGATCTGATTAATTTTATAATTTTACAATTATTATTTAATTTTTCTGAATGTGGTGTGAATTTAAAAAGCGATATGCATACGATCCAGAGGTGGGCCATAACCTGACCGATTTATTTCATATAGGAACATATGGTCTGCAGACAATTGTGTATTTATGGTTAATTATTCATAAACAAGCAAAAGTTCATAAATCAAATACTTTTCCGACAACAGAGGCCGTAAATCCTAAAATTGAATAAAACTGAATATGACTTTACGAGATTGAACACCTTAGAATAATAATAAAAGGATATTAGAAGTTAAAAGAATGATGTTATATATAAATAGACACGAAGGGTTATTGGGTTCGCCTTTCATTGATTCGAAAGTGTGATCATTAAAGTTCATTCTTGAAAATTAAAGATTTCTTTGCCCTCGGAATCATCATCAGAGATGGGACCTTACACTCAGAGCGTCACAGGGCGAGTAGCGGCATGTGCACAACACTGAGTCCTAAAAAAAGATATGCACTTTACCATACATAATTGCAGCAAATGTGGTAAGCACATGTGATCCATCACATGTTGGCAGTCAGAACTCTCTCGTCCCGCGTTGTCGATCGAACTACGTGTCGCCTTGTCCAGCTAGGTCATCCTCTACTTGATCCCAGAACTAACCCCACAGATCTACCAATGGGACTCGAAGGCGCTAAGTCCCTCGCCAGCCATTGGCCTCCCTCGGGACAAACAGAACAAAACATCCGAGGATCACAAGACGTCCTGTTAGATGGGCCACTTGCTATAAATAGTCTTTGTGTCTATATTTAATACACACATAGCACCATTGAAGAGGAGCTGAGATAAACGAGAGGACAGAAAGAAAAAATTGTGGCACCTGAAACAAGGTGCCACTGAAAACTGTTTGAACAAGAAGTGAAATAAACAGCTCTTAAAGTTGATAGCAATGGAAACAGTCTCCGGTAGTTTTTTTACTAAAAGATGAGTTAAAATGTTAGAACTAATTTTGAGGCATTTGAGAATGTTTGGAGTAGAAAATAGAACATGAACTTTGAATGTAGTAATGAGAGTGTGGTGATTAAGGAACGTAATCGTTGGTTTATATCGAAACTATAAGGGCATTGATAACAAAAAGAATTTGTTCTTTTTTTAGCACCATTGAAGAGGAGCTGAGATAAACGAGAGGACAGAAAGAAAAAATTGTGGCACCTGAAACAAGGTGCCACTGAAAACTGTTTGAACAAGAAGTGAAATAAACAGCTCTTAAAGTTGATAGCAATGGAAACAGTCTCCGGTAGTTTTTTACTAAAAGATGAGTTAAAATGTTAGAACTAATTTTGAGGCATTTGAGAATGTTTGGAGTAGAAAATAGAACATGAACTTTGAATGTAGTAATGAGAGTGTGGTGATTAAGGAACGTAATCGTTGGTTTATATCGAAACTATAAGGGCATTGATAACAAAAAGAATTTGTTCTGTTTTTTTTTTCAGTGCAAATATTTTTGCTTAAAGTAATATAATATTAGCCATCATTTACTACAATTATTTCCAGTGTTTACTTTGTGCCTCGTTTTATTCTATTGATTATATTCTATTATTTTCGAAATTTGGTACATTTTAGGTGAAATTATGATTTAATTTAATTTAAATTATTTTATAATAACAAATGGAGGTGGTGGTAACTGCTAAGTTTTCTAAAATACCCTAAATTTTCCATTATGAAATTTGTTCGTACTCTATTTTAATTAATTATTTTCTTATTGGTGACGGGGTTATGAAATAAGTTATGGATTCACGTAATATATCATTACTTTCCTCAAGTAACATCTAAGTACAGATTTAACGATTAACGAAAGAGATAACGAGTGACAAGACCTGAACACATGGAGTTAATCAACTAGTTATTTGGCATTCTTTTGCAGTTGCTTCTTAAAGATATGTTATGATGCGTTTTTACCTTACGAAACGGAGCATCATAAGTGAAAACTGTGGTAGAAATAGTTGCACGTTGGTCGGGAACAGCTCTATTTGCACTTTCGTTGAACCCGACCTGTTTCTGTTTACACTCAGCAGTAGCCATATTGTTCATTGCAAACAGCTGTGTGTAAATCATCGAGATTAAAACTTTGACTAATTCAAAAACAGTGAAATAGTCACGTTGACAAAATAAAAGGAGCAACTACATCAAAACGCCTGGTTCTACAAAAGTGCAGATAAAGCAGTTTCCGAACAAAATGCAACTGTTTCTGCCAAAATTCACACTGATGATTCCCCATTTCATGATGGCGAAACGGGTTTGAACTTATATCTATTAAACAACAGTTGTTAAAAGACGGTGTTTTCATTTTTTTAAAAAAAAAAGCACCCATGGAATTAAATACTCAGTTGCGATAGATAATTGTATAAATTGTGCTGAAATAATTTTTCCTTTAAGACTGCCTTTAGTGTTGTATGTATTGTGACCAGTATTTAAGAGCAATTGATCTCTCCAACCGCTAGACCTGTGAGTGCTGTTGTCATGTCAAAATAATTAATATGAAAATTAATCATTTTTGAGAAACCTATTATCTCTGATCAATTTTGGCTTCTCAGATACTTATGATGGGCCTGTCGTAGAAAAATACATTACAATTGATTGATTAGTGCAACATACAAAATTTAACTAATAGAAACTTAATTTTAGTAGGTCATTTCTTGTGTAGCTACTTGTTAAAATATTGAATTATTCTGGAATTAAAATCAAACATTACAACATTAAAAGTGACGTGACTGATGATGCAGAAGTGACTAAACATCTCCATACATTCTTATCTTGAGCGTCATTGGAAATGGCACGTTTGAAGACATCTTTCATCAATGATCAAACCTAATCGTGGAAATATTAATCAAAATTGATTGCAATACCTATTTAGATATACACAAATGTTATTTCAGTCACATTCAAAAGAATCAACTGGCACAAAATGTATAGTTAAACACATATGCCAGAAAGCATTGGATCGCTGACGATGCCTCCACAAGTGGCGAAACGTTTTTAAATAAACAAACTCCTAACATTATTTTGATTGGGGTTTTTACTAAATAACATTTTATTATTTTAAATAATAACTGATGCAATTTGTACAGGAAAATTTAATGCTCAGTAATTATTATGTAAAACTCCCGTAAATAAATTTTATTTAGCAAAATAATAGTGTTTCGTTCCAAGTTAATGCACGGTAAAATAATTACGAAACAGCATTAATTTCACGCTAAATTAAAATGGCCATGTTTGGTCCTGCGCGACTATAGACGTGTGAACTGCTATAGAGTCGCCTCCGGCGACATCAATTTTAATTAGGTCTCCCGCCGGTCGTTACTCATAGATAACTGCTTCCGATTGCCGGAAGGCGCCGTTCCATTCTTATCTGCGTTACTTAAGGTCCGCCTGTTTGTAATTCCAGCCCCGATGTCTTAGTCGGGCGTCATTAACATTTTTATTGCAGACATTAACAGGGTGGTTCTCGTCCGCCTGTAATTTGATTGCTACTCAGCGATTCGCTACGGAGGACAAAGTGTATCGTCTTCCGCCTATTCCGAAGCTCTCTGCCGGTCGCTATCAGATTTGCCTTGCAATTAGGCTGCAGATTTTTATCGGCCTGTAACGCTGCTCAGATTAATACGCAGCAGCACTTCTGAATAAATATCACAGTGGAC
Source organism: Vandiemenella viatica (assembly GCA_031002005.1). Taxonomy (NCBI): domain Eukaryota; kingdom Metazoa; phylum Arthropoda; class Insecta; order Orthoptera; family Morabidae; genus Vandiemenella; species Vandiemenella viatica. The sequence goes on from JARYHS010011408.1 coordinate 122,271,623, forward strand.
CTAAGGCAATGTAATCCCGAATATCAGATGCAAAATACTAACTTACACAATCGACATTGTAATGTCAGAATTTGCTTATTATTTTAATTGGTACTTAATTGGCAAATGAAAGGTATTCTGATCATGGAATAAGAAATAAAACAATTGGATTCTATTGTTTGCTAACCAGAGTCGCAAGTATTACTGTTTCCTGTAAATGGCAAAACTTCAAAACAAATAAAAAAAGACATTATTTGCTAAAGGAAAATTAGTTGAATTTTGGATGAACAAAACTAATGTTTACGAAAATTGCCATTTACCGGTCAAATAAATTGATTGATTCATAACAACGAACTTCCACTCGGCGCTGAGAATTTATAAAGCGCTCCCAGATAAATATACGACTTAACGAAATGTTATCACACGATATTTCAACAATCACATTCACTGTCGCCCAGAAGATGGCGACAGTGATTGTTACTGCCAAAATATCGTGTGATAACACTTCGTTAAGTTGAGAAGATGGCGGCAATGTTTTTTTTTTTTTTTTCTCTTTAGTTATGACTTTACGCCTCGTCGACGTCAAGGTCATTAGAGAGGGGATTGGACTGGGGACAAGGAACGGGAAGGAATTCGGCGATGGTATTTTGAAGTAAGCATCACCGCATTCGCTTCGAGTGATTTGGTGAAATCATAGAAAACCCAAATCTGGATGCCCGAACGGGGATTCGAACCGGAGTCCTCCCGAATCCGCAACCGGAGCGTTAACCACTCACCCACCACGCTCGGTGACAGTGATAATGATTGCCGAAATATCGTATGATAACACGTCGTTAAGTCGGCTCGTTACTCGAGAGCGTTTTATAAATAAACTGATTGATATAAGAAACTCAAGCGTGGCTCAAAGCGGCTAGTGCTGAGCTCGGCAGTGTAATGTGTTTCCTTCACGTTACAGGGGTCTTCGGTCCGAGTCCGGTCTGGGACATGGGCATGTTTGCTTTTAACTAAGTGCAGTGTTTGACTTATGCTGTTCTTATTAGATACAGAATAATAAATCATATGATACGTACACATCGAAGCTATACGTTAAGCTAGCTGCGTGTTTGGCTGAAGCGCGCATACTGGATCTGGAAGGTACAAGACCGCGCATGCTACAGTAGTAACATGCTGAGACTTTCACTACTTTTAGTCGTATGGGTTATATATTCCATCTAAATACCTAGCGTGTGGCTTCTGTGACGTTACTGTTTACAGGTAGCCTTGTTAAACTATTTTTTCCCTCTATTTCTTTATTCTTAAATGAACTCATGTAATTACACGTCGCCTTATTCTGTAGAAAAGAAATGGTAAAGCTGATTCTTTTCTTTTATTGACCAGAATGTCCCTATTTTCCATCCGAGAGTTTTGTTTAGCTCACAGTAAAAATGCATTACACTGTCACACGTTCCGTATCTAGTGTACAAATGTTTGAAGGTGAATGCCAGTGAAAACTTAAGAAATTTCTGAACATAAATTAAGTAAAATTTTTGCAAATAGTTGAATTTGTGTGATAACATTTGGGTTATCTGGTGCATTTTCCCTTGTGTTCTTGGTTCATATTGCACACGTTCTGTAATTTTTCACTTACGTAGAACGCGTGTTTGATACACATATAACAGAATTTTTAATATTAAAAATTCAGGTATGTTAAGACGTAGAAAACAGGAAGAGACTCGAATGAGAAATTTTGTATCTTATTAAAAACAAATTAATAAATTGATATTTTAGATATTTTGCGTCTGATTATAACTGTGCCTATTTTTTAACAAACTAAATAAACGCGCATTTTGATGATAGATCTTGAAGTTTAAATACTAAAATTCTTATGATTATTATTTAATTTCTTTAACTGTACTTAATATTTTTTTTAACAAAACTTTGCGAGCCACCACAAAGCCGTGCTTTTAGCTATTTTTAAATTGCCAGTCGCCTCCTGTCCACCCCTCGCGAGGGTGTCCCGGCCTCTCACCCTGTCACACCTAGGCGTTACTTTCTGCCACCTCACAGCTGCGATCCTAGACAGCTGGCAGGCGTCCACAAAATCAATATATATTCCTAGACAATATACTCTTGCGCAGAGCAAGGAAACTTAAAATTTATGAGTTTGCTTACAAACTATTATATTAATAATTATGTATGCCATTTCAGGTTCAAGCTACTGGAATGAATGGAAGAAAAAGGCTTGTGATTATGAAATATTTTGGAATTTCCCACATTGCCTTGGATCTATTGATGGCAAACACGTTTTGATTCAGGCTCCTTCCAATTCCGGCAGCGACTATTATAACTACAAAGAATAATTTAGTATTGTCCTATTGGCTATTGTGGATGTCGATTATAATTTTATTTATGCAAATTGTGTTGCAAAAGGAAAATCTTCTGACAGTGGAGTGTTCCAGGAGACTGCTTTTTATAAAGCTCTGGCTGCAAATCAAGTTAACTGGCCGGATTCAGAGCCAATACGACAAGGTGGACCAAATATGCCTTTCGTATTGGTAGGAGACGGTGCTTTTTCATTGACAGAACACGTGATGAAGCCATATCCCGGTAATCACGAGGCGGGGACTACAAAGCGCATTTTCAACTAGAGACTATCAAGAGCAAGAAGAGTTGTAGAAAATGTATTTGTAATCTTATGTGTCGTATTTTGCATCTTCCGTACACCAATAGCCTTCCAGCCTGCAAATTCTGAAGTAGTTGTAATGGTGTGTGTACACCTACATATTTTTTTTAAGGCGAAATAGTCAGTCTAGATCACTGTATATACCCCATGGAATCTTTGATTCGGAAATATGGATCAAGAAATTGTGGAAGGATCATGGGGCAGAGAAATTGGACCTCATAGTATATTGAATTTAGATGATAGAGGAAGACGTTATTCTGAATCTGCTATGGAAAGAAGAAACAATTTTGCTGAATATTTTGTAAGTGAACAAGGAAGTATTTCCTAGAATAATTTATAAACATAATTAAGATACAGGAAAAAATAGACCCTCCCTAGCATATAACAACTATTTTAGAACTGTACCAGCAAAATCAGATTAATAAATAAGTAATCGTGACTTACTTGTGTCTCCAATGTGTCGATGCCACCAGGATTTGTCGCTCCCTCCAGCAAAAATTTCATCGCCTCATATGCAAATCATGCACTAGAATTCACATCATCTCGTCCGCTGCCAGTAGTTTTCGCACATGCTAACTTCTTCTTTTCACGAATAAATTGTGAGCAGAGGGTATGCACTTTAGCCTCTATTTCTTTCCTTGGCAATTTTAGAGCATTGGCAATATCCTGCCACACATCACTTTTCTTTGTTTTGTTTTTATAATCACGGTTTGAAGATCCCACAACAACCCATAATTTTGGTACAGCTCGATTAGCTGAAGCAGCATTTCGTTTGCCCACAGCACTGACATGACACGCTGCACACACGACTTCACTCGGGTACAAATGATGCGGTACTGATGCGCGATGTTTTCGCTCTGGAAGCCGCAACACACAACATGCCCCGCTGCACGTAGATGCCGCGCAAATTGTTGCACACCACATTGCATCCACAGTTATTTGGATGACACATCGTCTAGGTTTTGTAGTATCGTGAACGCCCTGGTACTTATACAGCCTAGAATGTGCTTTCATGCGTTGGTGCTTTCAACTGGGATAAGTGGAATTATTTTGGCTTTCTTATCGTTCAGGTGCTGGTGAGTTGTGATGGTGTTTTTATGTTTAACTGCACTTTCTCCGCGTGTAGCAAGATACCATGAAATTTTTTTACTAATAATTAATATACAGCTGGTATGCATCTGGTATTCTACTAGGTTTACTCTATTAAATAAGGTTCGTTTTTTTTAATAAGAAGAAAAATACTGTAAACATCATTAAAATATATTTATTTTGATATTACGTACTTTCAACTTTTTTTTCGAAATATTTTACAATGTTGTTGAAACATTTGTCATACCGTTCAACAAGTTTTTGAATTCGGACATCATATAAATCTGACGCCTGTGAAGAAGCAATAAATGACTAAGGTTTTGTCACTTCTTGGTCGTCGTTGAACAGTTGACAACCAAGGAACTCTTCTAAGAACCGAGACAGCAGAAAATGACTTGGTGCAACGATTGGACTGGTAAGTGGATGAATCAGTTATTCCCATCCAAAAGGCCTGGGTAAACTTTGTTTTTGTGTAGAAACATGTGGCCTTACAATTTTATGAAGAAACATCACACCGGAAGACAGTAGACCACGCCGCTTGTTTTTTTACAGAACGCTGGGGTTTTGTCAAGGTCACATAATACGCATCAAAATTGATTGCTGTGCTTCTCACCACAAAATACACTAACAAAATTACTTTCCTGTCCTAAAAGACAGTTGTCATGATATTTTGTGCTGAAATTATCTGTTTGTCTGTGACTTTGGTTGGCGACGATGTGTGGTGCTATTTCATTCACCGTCGCTTATATGCAGGAGTCATGAGAGATACACATCTCCTGTAACGATGAGGTCCAAAAATGCATCTCTTTCATGATGGTGTCGAATAAAAAACAAAACCACAGCCATACCGTATTGCTTTGTGATCGTCAAGAGGCAGTCTTGGAACCCACCGACAACAGTGTTGTACAAAACGAACCTCGAAATCTGTTGAAATATTCTCGAATTTTGTGTTTCCAACATCGCGAACCAGATCTTCAGAATCCAGAAAAGTTCGGCCTGGGCATTGCTCACAATGCACATTAATGGACCCGTCCTTGAACATTCTCATCCTCTTTCGAACTTAATCATCGTATACTTCATAAACCTGACGGTGAATTTCCGCTGCTTGCAAGTTTCTTGCACTCAATTACAGATTGTATTTCGCAGTCGGTGGGATAAATCTTTTTTTAAATAGTATAAACTTCTCCATTATACATACCGAGATAGGAAGACAGCGAATTCGCCGTTCTACCTATCATTCGGGAGGACCGGGGTCAAACCCAGTTCGGCCATCCTGACTGAGGTTTTCCGTGGTTTTCCCCAGTCACTGAAGGCGAATGCTGGGATGGTTCCCAACAAGGCCACGGCCGACTTTCCATACCACCTCCCTCTCCTTTAGATTTAAGTAGGCTGAAAAGTGTCTGCCTCCTTTACCTGGGGGGGAATTAAAAAAAAAACTTCATACACATAGACACTATTACTTTAATTTTTCCTGAAACTCAACCATTCGTTTATACACACAATCTCGGATACTTTAGGTCGATTCGTTCAAGTTAACCGTACAATTATGTCTGAAAGTTACGGTCATTAGATATTTGTTTCGTATTGATCAGTATTAATGTTAGGATGATTTGATAAATGAAACGACGGAAAAGTCAATAGAATACTAATGCATCTGTAAAGCGTTAGTGCGGTAAAAGAAACGTCTATACTCCACATGACCTAAAACGGTATAGCGTCCTTGCCCGACCTGTAGTGGGTTGAAACTGGTAATTACAGTTCCCGTTTGCCCGTACTACATTCACTCCCGGCTTCAGTCGCTCCGAGATATTACGTGGAGTTTCTCCGGCTGCCCGATGTACCTTAGCACGCTGCTGTACGCGCGCCGAATGAAACCTGATGCATAATTTATGCTGGCTTTGCCCAGACGACCGTCGAAAATTCCACCGTCTGTGAGGAGGAGGCCGTACAATGAGCCAGGCGCTCTACAAACGGGGCCGCATACACACGGAACAAAACGGGCCCGCACCTGCCAGCGGTGGAACAGGGCTAGCTCAGAGTGCTCGTGCATCTCGTGTGCACAAGCAATAATGCTAAAATTCTGGCTTTTAACTTTAATCGCGTCTTTATATTTTTGCCTTCATGAAGGTATTTTAACGGAACCTATTCTCACAAACATAATACCTTTTTTTTTCTGTTCAAAATCTCTGCAATTTTAATGAAATTTAATAAGAAAGTTGCTGTTTATGACTGCTCTTCTTACAAGTAGTGTGCAGTAACAAAAATGCTAAGTATTCCGTCTTTTAACTTTTAGCACGTTTTAATTTTTTTTTTTTTTTTTTTTTTTTTTTTTTTTTTTTTTTTTTTTTTTTTGGCCACTATAAAGTATTTTTGATGTTTGTAATTGACGTGTATATCTTCATGACACCAATCCTTACTAACATAATAACTTTTTTTTCAAAATCTCTGCAGTTTTGGTGATATTTAATAAGAAAGATACTGTTTTGGGTTCTATGCGTGATTATTAATGTCTGTGTGTATACTGTAAGTCTAAATATGCTGTATTGATTTTTATAAATTAATTAATAAGTTTACGGTTAGCTAACCGATGTAGATATAATTTTACAGTGACTGTGTGGGGCCTGGTCTTCTGATTTGTTCGGATGTTCGTGAAAGCCTACCTCACCTGGCAACAGCATGACTATGAATTCCTCTAAGTATTTCCCCACTTAGGTTTTGAGCGTGTGGGGTGAACTTCCCTTGCCGTGACCTGTCTACGTCACAGAGAGCCACTGTTTAGCAGTGTATTACTGATGGCATTCCGTGGGCGGAATTTTGCATAACTGCTTGCCGTGTGGATGACCTTACCATATGGAGGTGTCAATTGCAACTGTCTTACTATTGGCGAGATATACTTAGCCAGTTATTGAGACTAATATCCCTGTCTTACCACGTATAGAGTTATTTTCATTAAGGGCGTAAAAAAAAAAAAAAAAATAGAAAAAATATGTGGGACGCCTTTCAACACCAGAAGATGGTAGCGAATGTACTAGAAATATTTAGTATAGTTAAATTTTGCTGTAGTACACGCTCCGGTGGCAATTTCCCTACACACACCTTTTTACCTATCTTATACCTGTCTCTTTTTACCACGTATGAATTTTATTTTCAAATTCTTTCGCAGTTTTTCGTAAATTGTTTCCACTTAAAACAGTAATTTATTCTAATCCCTGACTCCCTTACCTACGACAGAAAATTTTCGCATCTTTATGACAGAACTCGAGTGCTGTTCCTCTATTAATTCTTCTACCAATATCATTCCACGCCTCCTCACCAATATACGCCTTGTATACTTCTACCACTCTCTTCACCTTCCTCCTGTATTCCAGTGAAACCTATTACAACTCTATCGTATCATTTACTGATTAACTCCAGCAATAATTTCCAGATAAAAATTCAACAGACCTTCTTTGCACCCACTCCAACGCCTATATTTAATACCTAAAATGTGGATCCCATACTACATTTAAAATTTTTGTTACTCAACTTCCTCACAGCCCTCATCATTCTCTGCAATAATTTTATCACAAATCTTTTGTTAATTTTTTTACCAAATGTTATGCCAAGGTATCTACATTTGAAATTTCCAACAAGCAATTCCTTCACCGCCTTCTATCTGTGTACTTCTTTTTGCTGTCGACTGGTTTGATGCAATCCTCCATCCCTTCATATCTCCTGCTAACCACTTCATCTATACATACCCCTTACAATCCATGTAATCAATTATCTGCTTCAAATTTTCTAATCTCTCTTTTCCTCTGCAGTTCTTACCATCGACTGTTCCCTCCACTAACAAATTAACCAATCCAACATGTATCAAAACTGAAACCTAGCAGGCTGTTTCTTCCACAAACTTCTTTCCTCCCCCGTCTTTCCAAGACTCGTTCATTTCGTATTTTGTCTGTCCACTTAATTTTCAGCATTCTTCTGTAGCACCACATATCAAATACTTCAATTTTCTTTATTTTTGGTATTCCTAAAGTCCATGCAACACTACCATAAAGTAAAATGCCCCAGACATACCGGTAGACGTTTAAAAAGTTCTTTCTCAGTACTAGATCTATATTTGAAACTAAAAAACTTCTTATTTTTACAAAGGCTCTTTTTGCTAGTGCTATTCTGCTTTTAACATCATTCCTGCTTCGACCATCGGTTGTAATTTTGTTTCCCAAGTAGCAGAATTCACTTATTTCTCCTATTGCATCTGATCCTACTTTTATATTTAATCTACTGTGGTTGGTGTCATTTCTGCTACATTTCATTGCTTTTGTCTTGATTTGATTTATATTCAGTCCAAAATCGTCCTTCATTATTTCATTCGTGCCATTCAGTAACTTCTCAATATCCTCAGCCCTCTCTGCTAACAAGACAATGTCATCAGCAATAGTAGCATAGTGATATTTTTTCTTTGAACTTTTATGCCTGTGTTCTTAATAAGATTTATTTGCATTTTCTTCATCCCATGATGACCCACTGAGGTACCCTGGTGCTGTCCACAATTTTTTCCGATTTGATCCCATTACATAACATTATACCATCCGCAAACAATCTACCTTACGACAGTAAACCTTCAACACAATCATTCATTAGAATAAATAATAGAAACGGTCTCAATAAACTATCCCCTGCCACTGCCATTTTATTTTTTATCACTTCTTTTGATACAGCATTTCCTACCCTAACTTTTTGATTTCTAACTTTTAAGACTTTTACCCAGTAATCACCTTTCTTTTTTCATTTTTTTTTTGTTCAGGTTATTTATTCCTGCAATAAAACTTGGCAAATAGAATTGAATGTTGGTTCGTGTTTACACCCAAAAACAAACATGTCACAAGAGAGAGTTGGCTCTTACCTGCTCACTGACCAACTGAACAATTACATAATTTCTGTGCTCCGTTTTCTAGCATCCGTTATGTAACTTCAGAAATATCATATCTACTGTGAGAATTAAGTTTTTTCCCGGCGTATGGCTCACAAGAATTCTTCACTTGTATTCTGCCGGATAATTTATTTTTTCCACAACGTTTCGGTTGTCTGCTGCCTTCATCAGTTGAGATGTCATATCGAAGCTACCACTACGACAACACAGCACCGATTGTGAATGCCTCAGCAGAAGAGGAGCGATATTCCTGCATCGACAATAGTTCGATATTCACCATTTCCATTTGAACTCAGTTTATTGGATTTCGTTTGGTCCGTGTGAACACATAGTAACACTATACCAGCAGTATAGTGCTGTAATGATGTGTTTAATTTTATACATTTTTTTGTGGCTTTACGCCTCGTCGACGTCGAGGTCATTAGAGGCGGAAAAGGACTGGGAGCAAGGAACAGGAAGGAATTCGGCCACTGCCTTTTGCAGAATTCAACTGGAGTGGTTTGGGAAAGCCATGGAAAACCCAAATTTGGATGCCCGGACAGGGATTTGAACCCGCGTCCTCCCGAATGCGAGCCTAGAGCGTTACCTTTCACCCAACATGAAAAAATTAATTTTATGATCTTGTGTGTTGTTTAAGTAGTGTTTAATGAGTGAGATATAGCTTTGTGAGTGAAACAGAGACTACAAATTAACATAAATATTTTATTACGATACCAGACCTTTGCAATATAAAAACCAGACATTAAATACTAAAGTCTAGATCTGCCTAAAAATATTTAGTCTGTAACCACTTAACACTAAAGGTGTTTAGGTAAACTTTGCAGAAAGAAAAGTTTACTCAATGGTTTTCCTATCATTCTGTTCCTTTGCTGATTGACTATTTGAACAGCCTTCGAAAATAAACGTTCGGATGCAACAAACTCCCGACAATACTCAATCAGATGTTGCCCGAACCATATTTAAATAATGAGTAGTATGAGGTTATACTTAGTTGTTTTAGAGTAATAATATCGTATTTCGATTCACAGCAAACACTAGGAGTGAACCTTAGAAATTGATTTAATTCATTCACTGATACGGACAGGATAGTCAACCGCAAGAGAAATTCATTCTCACCGTTGTTATGTCCCGCTAACTGCTCACAGGTGTCATCATCTGTTAATAAAAGTTACTTTAAACTGAAATAATTTAACTTAATATTCAATAAATTTAGTAATCTTAACATTTATTTCTATTATTTTTGCCACGATAAGCCAGAGTTAGCTCTTTTATGATTCGATGTTTTTTTTTTTTTTTTTTTTTTTTAAATCGACGCACCGAGTAGAAAAATTCTTTATGAAATTAACGAATCATTCCGATGTATCGTATGGTTAACATCGAATGAATGCGATGCATCGATGTTTAGTGAATATCGCTAGTTTGCTGCGTACCTGTTTCAGTTGAGAAATAAGCAGTTGCTACAAATGAGCTGATTGATTCATCTTTCATCCTACACCACCAGCTTCCCTATTCATCGTATATTATTCGCGAAATTTTCTTTTCTTCGTTGCAGAACTATCACATTTTCCGCAGCAGTGAACATTGCACGTTTCTTAACGGAAGCGAGGCAATGGAGTTAGTGCAGATTGGTTTTACATTGAGCGTAATCAGCCTGTGCCGCGCTTCTCGTTAGGTAACAGAGACCTCAGCCAGTGAGGCGATCACGTCCGACGTTAACAGCAGATCCAATAAAACGCACAGTCGCCGCTCGCCGAGGCAAAAAGACAACGGAGGTGGGAGCCAGCCAGCCCTCCCTGTACGACATAGTTTACAAAGTTAAAGAGCTTTCTATGGCGAACGGGTCGCGGACCGGAAAAAAACAACGCCCCGCAACGGAAAAGGGAGAAGAATAACGAAAAAATGTTCCGCCATCTTCCTCTCTCTCTGTTTCGTGTGTGTGTGTTTTACGCAACGAGAAGGAAAAAAAAAAAAGAGAGAGAAGAAAATTCTAAGGCACTCTGGCACGAGAAGAAAAGGAAACGAATATCCATTTAGGAGGCAAACAGTTAAGGGAAACTGCCGTGCGTAACACTAAACTTTCTTTGCATTTGTCGCTGCAAAAAGCCTCTGGCCCCGAGACCGCTAGTGGCGACTCGAGGACACGGAGAAGTATAGCCGTCACACACACACATATACACTCTCTCTGTCGGTTAAAAAGTCAATTCCCTGAACTTATAAATTATTACTACCAGTTGATGGAAACAAACATTCCTAGAATATATTATTATTATTATTATTAATCATTATTGCCCTTGGGGACAGTGTTTAAACTCAAATTATTCATGATTATTCAGTTTTTGTTTGTATTTGTCTTCTTCCTCTTCTCTTCCCCAAACCTCTTCATACGCTAACTGTGTTCCTGTTTCCTTTGTTCAATCCATTTTGTTCCTGTTTTCTTCTGTATTTTAAATTTTGTGTTCATAATTTTGTTCATGAATTGTCCTCTTTCCCGTGTCATTTCCTTGCTGATCCCTGCGTGATTCAAGTCCTCTTCTATTTCCTGGAACCAATTGGTTTTCCTGAGTGAACCATTTAGCACATCAAAGATCCTCTTTGTGAGTCTAGTGCTGTTCATTCGCTGTAAATGTCCATAGAATTGTAATCTACGTCTTCTGATCATGTCTGTCAGTCGATCTGTATGTTCGTATAGTTCTTTCGTTGGTCTTTTCATCCATATACCGTCTTTATATATTGCACCAAAAAATTTTCTAAGGATTTTGTGTTCAACTTTTTCCGCTTCTGTTATGCCTGAAGCCCCAATCGTGATTGTTTATGATGCATATAATGCTTCTGGCAGTACCACTGTTTTGTAATGTCTGAGTTTGGCCTGTATTGATATATTTCTTTTGTTATAATATGACCATGTGAGTCTATAAGCCTTCTGAAGCTTTTCTGATCTTTCTGAATTTGATAGCTTTTTAGATACTCCTACTTGTATGTATTCCCCTAGATATTTGAATTTCTCAACTCTTTTTATGTTTCCAAATTTTGTGTATATTGTTTGTACATTGTTGTTTTGTTTCTCCATGTACTGCGTTTTTTCATACGAAATTTGTAGCCTTGTTTTGGCGGCAATTTGATGTAGCTGTTCCAATGCATCTTGTGCTTCCTGCCTATTGTTGCTGAGAATTGCCAGGTCATCCGCAAATGCCAGGCATCTGATGATTGTTTTGGTATGTCGTGTTCTTCCTAGCTGTATTCCTTTCACCTGCGTTTCCCATTGTTTTACAACTTTGTCCAATACCATGTTGAATAAAATCGGTGATAATCCATATCCTTGCCTGATACCCGTGCAAATTTTGAATGGTTCTGATGTTTCTCCCATAAATTTCACTTTAGACGTGGTATCCGTGAGTGTTTATTGTATCAGAGCCCTTGTCTTCTTGTCTATGCCGTATTCTTTCATTATGTCAAAGAGCATCTGTCTGTCTATGGAATCATATGCCTTCCTGAAATCCACAAATGTTATTACGGTATTGTTTGTTTGTCTTATCTTCAGAAGTGTTCTCAGATTCCAGATTTGTTTTATGCATGATCTTCCTTTTCTAAAGCCTGCCTGGTATTCAGCTATTTCTGGATCTACCTGAGGTTCTAGCCTGTTCAGTAGGGCTTTGGAGAGGATTTTATAAGTGACTGGCAGCATGGAGATACCTCTCTAATTGTTGGGTTCCGTCTTGTCACCCATTTTTGTAAGGGATGTATTAGTGTACATTTCCATTCTTGTGGAATTTTCTCTGAGGCCCAAATATCTGTTATAATTTTATGAATTTTCCTTAAACACAAACTTCCCTGGTTCGCTGAAATTTGAATTATTAAGTTAGCGATCTATTTACTGCAAGAAATATTGATTTAAATCATCACAACCAACTAATTCTCCTTTATCAACAACCCACGGGTAGGTCATTCGAGGCCTGATGGTACTGGGGACAAGGAACGGTAAGGAATTCGGTCATGACCTTTGGAGGAAGCGTCCCGGCATTCGCCTGGAGTGATTTGGGGAAACCATGGAATACACAAATCTGGATGCCCGGTCTGGGATTTGAACCGACGTTCTCCCGAATGCGAGGCCAGAGCGTTAACCACTCACCCACCACGATCGGACTCACGGATGACAACTGATTCTGTGGTCTTTGACATGATTTCTCTCATGAATTAACTGCACGTCTTCCTCTGTGATAGTGATACTGTTTCCTGCTGAAATCTGCCTTGTTGAAGTAAAGAGACGAGAAAATAGTACCTAACTTGGTGGGTGAGCGCTAAAACTCTGGCCTCGTATTACGAAGGACACTGGTTCAAATCCCCGACCGGCCATCCAGATTTGGGTTTAGCATTGTTTTCCCAAATCACAACTGGCGATTGCTGGCATGATTCCTTTAAAAGTCCATGGCAAAATGCCTACCCGTTCCTTGCCCCCAGTCCTTTGCCGCCTCTAATGAAGTCAACGATTCGTAAAGCTATCAGAAAAAATAGTGAAAACAGTGTGAAACCCGAATTTCGTACACATTTATAACCACTTATATTAACTAACATAGCTGTTCACTAAAAACAGCGCATGGCTGTGCCGGGTGAAAGAACGATATTTCTGAAAAAAGTGCGAAATACTTTAACTTTCGTCGATTCCGCAGAAGTACGTAGTTTCTATGAGTGCGCTGGTACGCTGAATGCTAGACGCTTGTTTGTATAGTGATTTGCTCTTATAAAATGGCACTGGCCCGTAATCCATTAAGTCAGCTGTCAATGTTTTCCACTTCATTTTCATGCATATATCGTCGATCATTCTCCAAACGTGTATAATTGTTCAGTTTTATACGTATGCCTAAAATTTCAAACTAAGTTGGAAGTAGAAACATTTATAGCCCGTTCAGTTAACAGAGGCGGCTCAAGGTTAGTATGCTCTACCCACTCCACTGCCCTTACCGCTACATGCGAAGGGGAACCTTTCCTCCCGATTGCCTGGATACAGTTGTCATCTCGGATAGGTATGAGAGGAATGGGTTCAGCGACACATTACCTTGAGCCACCAGTTCGAAGTGAAAAGGGCATTATTGAAAAAGACCTCGCCCAAGGCCCAACGTGAACAGGTGAACTCTGCAATACGATGCTAACGCGCCATCACCTGCACTGCCGTGGTCAGCAATCATATGAATACTAATTACTTTAATCAGTGAAAAGGAGGTTTATGTGCACAGTACCTGTTTATTACTTTTCTACTACACGAAAACGTAAACCAGTAGAAATGTTGTGTAGATTAGAGACATATTTTGACGTCATACAATTTCGAAGCCTTTATTGTACAAGTGCCATAAGTTCCCTTATATAGGCCTGTCAATAGTAGTATCTAGCCTCATTCATATATGTCATGCTAGAACAAGAATCACACCGTTTATAAGCAGGAATAATCAGAATAAAATTTACGAAGACACACAAATGATCGTATTAATACAGCAACGGGAGTATGGACGGTAGATTATCGAATGCAAACCAGATGGTTGTATTTGATGAAATTCCTGAGAAGCTCATGGAACGCTTTTTGATAATAATTATTATGCTGTTAATTATAGTTACACCACTGAACTACTGAAAGAAAATATAGAATATGGATTGATATGCTGAAGCCAAAAACCCAATTGCCTAAAGGGAGGAACCGATGATATTTTTTGGGAGTGATAAAGGTGAGGTTTACTGTAACTGTCTGTTTAAACGACGGAGATTAGAGAGGTCTATCGCTCCAAAAGACACAAAATTCCTATCCGGATTCTGTTCATATTTTAAATTATTACTGTAAATAGTAGTCAATAATAAGAAACTGAAAAAAGGCAAACAAGGGATATGGTACTATCTATTACCTATTGTTTCTATCTCTTGTATTGATTCAACGAGTTATAGTCCGTTTAGTTAACAGAGGCGGCTCAAGGTCAATGAGTTCTATCCCCACTCCGCTGCCCTTAACCCTACATGCGAAGACGAAATTTACCATTAACCTACCGGAATACAGAGGTCAGCCCGGAGAGGTGAGATAGGAGGGGTGATGAGGGGAAGAACGGGACCAGGGAAACATGACCTTGAGTCGCCAACTGGGAGTGAACGGTGTATAAGAGATTATCTCATCGCGAGTAGAAGATACGCATAAATAAATGAACTGAAAGATCAATTTTTTGATGTAAGTATCATTGAAGCAATTTTTAGCGAATCACGGAATCAACGATATCATTTGGGAGATATTTGCCATTGGATTGACTACTTCCATCCATACAAACACCATACAACATCAGGAAGGACATAAGATACTTTTTTCTGGAAAAAATAACATATTTTGTCAGAAATTTTGAGAAATATCCGAACGGTGTCAGACAGACGGTTAGTGTGTGTAAGTCTCTGTAATGTTATATCGGTCGCTCAGGCTTTGTTTCTGTCGCAGTCAGTTTGTGTATAACACGTTCATACACAGACTGGATTTATTATATGTATAGTATAGATTTGGATTTGCGCTGCATCATACTATTGTTTTGTGTTGATATGCAGCTAGCTCACTGTTTTTCCGACTATATATATATTTTAGCAAAGGAGAGGGAAACCAAAAATGTTGTGTAAAAATCGGTATTTACATAAGATGTCTCCAGAAAGTGACATGATTTTAAACCACAAACAAAAATCTGCCGGAGGAAGTGTAGTGGGTAATCTCCCACTTTTAACCCCCCTCCTCTCAGTTCGTTACTATTTTTAAACAAGTTGAAAATCATAAATGAATGTAATGTTTCTCGGCGTTGTTTATTTATAAACGTTTCTCGGGAAACAAACCGAGTGATGTTGTTATTAATGCACAATATTTCGGCGACTTTATACTCCGTCGCCATCTTCAGGTGCATAAACACGCTCAAGGCTGACTTCAAGACAGACTTCAAGACTTGCAACTGCACCTGAAGATGGCGACGGAGATAAAGTCGCCGAAATATTGTGCATTAATAACAACATCACTCGGTTTGTTTACCGAGAAACGTTTATAAATAAAAGTTGAAAATCGTTTCTCTTCATGAGATAGGTATGATGATGGCTTCCCAGTCACATTACCCCGACGCCGGCGCCGTGCTATTTGGGATACTTTTTACATTCTTCCATATCCAATAAACTTTCTGTGTGGTGGGTAACAGCTAGTAATACATACATTCTCTGTATGAAAATCAGAGCTGCCATAATAGTAAAGTTGCGACATTATAGCGGTTTTGCTTTCACTGCCTTTGTTTGAATTTATCGTGAAGCTGTTGGCTGCCCTGCTGGCGCCACATGCCAGGTGGCGTGGTTGGCAGCCTTTGCTGTGGCGACCGCAGAAATCTCATTTCCGCTCTGCGCACGAGTCACCACCAATTCACACCATAGGGCTCATTACCAGCATTAGCGTCGTAATATTCCTCTTTTACCTCGTCTCGTCTCTAGATGAGGCGCAAGGCATGATAATAACACAGAAAAGACCTACCCCGTAACACAGAGCACTGGTTCCGTCCCATTATATAAATGTAAGTGTATGAAATGAGGACACCTTGGTTACAGTTCACGTATATCTTCTGTAATTTCCAGGAACCACTATAGTTTGATAACGCTGGTTGTCTGTGTGCTATGATGTTACAGTCATAATATACAGAAACTTCAACTCGGCCCTACAATGTAAGTACGTTATTAATCTAAATTCATCTATAATTATATCACTGTTTAAGAATTGTAAGTCACAACAAAGTAACTAGCTCTGTGTGTATGTGGATCCGTGTTAACTACAACAAATAAATATAACGATCAGTTTTTGATTAATTTCAAATATTGCCACTAAGAACCATGGAAGTATCTTGGTTTTATAGCAATTCCTTTATACCTCGTTTCTAAGCTTTGTTTTTATTAGAAAGTATACATTACTTTGTACTATACTTACAATGTTTTATGTTTGCTATGTTGTTACCGTTACATACTGATAAGCATATTGTAATTACTATTTCCTGGTGTTCAGTCCTGTCGCAGAAGCCATGATAAGTATTTAATTGCTTAAAATAACAACTCCAACGAATCACTTAACACTAATCATTATAATGCATCTTTAAATGGAAGTTAATGCGGTTTACATGCAATTTACAAACAAAAGTATTAATAAAAACCAGTCAAAACCGTTGCAAATTGTACTCCAAACATTGCAACTAGGGATTGCAATCCAGCAAAGCGGGATCCCGCAATCCCGCGGGATCCCGCAATCCCGCGGGATCCCGCATCATTAGACAGTCTGGCGGATCCCGCACAAAATTAAGCGGATCTGCAATCCGCAAAATCCGGCGGAAACGCGTGTCAGTCTGCGTGACTCGCTGCCTCACTCGGTCTCTATAGGATATTTTGCACTGTTTGCCTGTACCCTTCCAGTTGGTATTTGACTCATGTGAACAAGCGTTTGTTTTTGTCAACCTTCGTCATTCGTAAGTAAATAAATACACTCTTACGTATTCATCAAAACTTGCGTTTGTTTCGAGTACACATTCCTGAAATTTGAGTTATGGTGCGTATTTAGTACGATTTTTAACTATATAATTATTTTTTAAGTGTCGCACACGTTATCTGAACTACACGGTTACAGCTTTTTATTCACGGTTTCATTATTCCCATTTTCTGTATTTACAGATAAAGTAATTGTGACAATTTCCTAATTTGTGGCTGAAAATTTGATTATTCATTGATATGAAACTAATGTTATCGTAATTTTAACGATCGTGTACCTGTTTATTTAACAGCTATCAAAAGGAAATTGTATATCCTTTGACTTATTGTTGTTTTGGCCGCTGCCTCAATGCGTTTCTTTGACGAAAGCCACCTGCTTACATATGTCACTCAGGCTTTCGATTAATCCCTCTTCTCCTTGTTATTATTTCGACTAAAGGTAAAAAAAGTTATAACGAAGTTTTTCACGGGTGTATCGACAAATTGTGTTGTAGGAGCACCATACTTCGACGGCTGCCTCCGCCGTCTTCCTCACGTGTGTAATTTCGTGTGTTGGTAATGAAATCCGGAGATACAACCCATGAGGACTTCACCGCAATCATTCGCCGAGAAAGTCTCCTTTCTTACCAAAAAATAATAATTTCCACTCTAAAAACGTCATTACGCCACATAAGTAAATCTGAAATGCTTGACAGTTTACATGTTGGTGAGTAGTTTCTTTTAATAACATTGAATCAACTGTAATATCAATGAAGGAATCAGGAGTTATAATAATGAATCACGCAAAAAAGGCCAAGTCTTGTGCTTGTGCCGTGACAAAAAGTTATGAGATCTTGTTCTGAGCCAAGTCTACACTTTACAGAGTATATTCACTTCACTTTTTGAAATGGAATGCTTTTCTCGGTGTTACGGAACATTTATTTAGGATTTTTTTTAAAAAAATCTGGTAACTTGGCCATTAAGCAAACCATATTTTTAAACTTATGTAATGTATTGTAAGGCACATAATATGACCTAAGACTCAATATTTTCCATTTTTATTATTTATTTAAAAATTCGTTTAGATTAAAAAACAAAAATGTAAAACCTCGAAATACACTTAAGACACGGTAAAAAGTTTTAATGTCATTTTGTCAATCAAAATATTATTAGCTGTTAATTTTTATCATTTAACATTAAAAATTATTTATTAATTTAATTATTATTTAATTTATTAACGTTTTAATTAACTATGTTTTAAATATATGTGTTAAAAAACTGTTTGTACCAATCCCGCACGGATCCCGCGGGATCCCGCGGGATTGGCGCAAATACCGCGCGGATCCCGCGGGATTGAAAACACTGCGGGATTGCAATCCTTAATTGCAACTAACATCAATACTTACAATTACAAACTTTTAATTAATGTTTCAAATATAACACTGTCCCCGACCACATTACATTACTATTGAAATGTGGAAGTGGACTTTTAAGTTGGTTGTCGTAAAGTGCCAGTGTATGGCCATGTTCTTTGTTTGATAGTGACTGCAGTACTGTTTATTTATTTATTTACAGTTATTTCTAAACAATAGTTATAACTTTTTTTTCCATTACAGGTGGATATACTTCAGTGTTAAACCGCAAATTTTCTAAGCAGACCACAGGACGTTGATACAGATATTGAGATTATAGAGCTAAGACGGTACAAAAAGACCTAATTACAAAATCGGAGGGATCACAGAAGTTATTAAGTAATTAGTCTAAGCCCGTGATGGTGTTTTGGGTATGGTCACGGATCTAGAATAGTCCCTGTTTTAAGGTCAAAGGTCATGACCTGATCTGGCTAAAATAAGAGCATTAATTTTAACAGTAAATTCAAGGTGATAAAAAAATTACTCGCAGTATTCCACTTATTTTTAACCGTAAAGTTTTATGCTATGCTTTTAACTAAACTGAATTATTTAATTTATTGCTTAAAATAACAACTCCAACGAATCACTTAACACTTATGTTTATTTTGTAATGCTACCTAAAGCAAATATAATGCAAGTATTCTGGTAATTTATTAGCAGGTGCGTAACGAATGTATTGCGCCCATAATATCTCTGGCCTCTGTTATTCCGGAAACGAAGGTTGAGTGCGTGACGTCACAGAGTGACAAACCAATACCAATGGAGGTCACCAACGGGCGGCAGACAGATTGATCCCGAGCGTAATTGTATACTAGTAGATTTTAGGGGTACGTTAATGGGTGTCCAGTTTGAACAGTTATATCCTCGTTGACAAAGGATTCTATTATTACTTCAAGTACAGGAAAGATATGTTTAACTGAGGTATTTTACTGTTCGATTGCGTATTAGCAAATTCATCAGAAAAGTTGTCAAACTGATAACAAACTAATGGAATTAAAAATTATTGGTATGTTTGATCACAATTTTCCTTAATATCGATACAACTACGATGCAAATCTGTTAGGCTGAAATGCATTTCTTAAGATATTAAAAAATCAACAGTCACTTCTTGATTGAAAACGCTAAGTACTAAGAGGAAGGAGAAATTGAGGCTATTTCATGGTTCGAGTATTTAAATTTCAAAATGAAAAATTCCTTGTGTCAACCGAACCTATCTTGATTTTAAATGTTTTTTCTTCTTCCCCAAAAGCCAAAATTTTCTACTGATTTTCGAAGATAAAACTAGTTGAAACCATTGAGTTATAACTTGAAAATTGTTTTAACCTTCTGAATACTGTCAGTAAATACGTTTT
Organism: Vandiemenella viatica; assembly: GCA_031002005.1. Lineage (NCBI taxonomy): Eukaryota > Metazoa > Arthropoda > Insecta > Orthoptera > Morabidae > Vandiemenella > Vandiemenella viatica. The sequence continues at coordinate 122,291,519 of JARYHS010011408.1, forward strand.
GTATTCTTTGTATTCTTTTTTGCTAAACAATAGACTTTTAATTACTACTATAAATGAATGAAAAGAGACCTAAAATATTTTTGAAGAATTTGGGCTGCAATTTATCTTTCTCGTGTAAATAATTTTATCGCTGTACAATATTTAACTTTATCAGGATAGGGGAGAGCAGTAAAGGACATATATTTTCAAGAGATGCATCAAGGAAACTGTTTCATAGAATTATTTGCAATTTTGCTCGAGAGAGGTAAAAATGAGTGCCGTAGTTCCTACGGCACAACCCTAACATCTGAGAACACCCTCGTATCTTCTCTGTTGGGCTCTACAATTCGTTACAAGAGACAAGTTGTCTAAGCAGATAGTTATTGCTACTTGACATGGAGGCTGTTTCTCTCCACAGCCGTTTCAAATACTTCTCTTAACGTCAAAGCCAGCTCCTGTGGCGTTATTCTCAAGCGCTCTATGCAACAAGAAGCCAACTCTTATCTGGGTGGAAATTTTGACTAAAATATCGTGAAAAAGCTTCAGTTATATTATTAAAAGTCACTAATAAGTAATTAAACATGTTATTAAGATGTAGTGAAGACAAATTTCTTACTTGTATTCCAGGTAGATTTTGGCAAAATATAATTGTAGGAATATTTGTACACGACAATGTATGTTTTACAGGATTCTAATTTATACAAATCTTTCTTGAATGTTACTTGAAAAGTATTGAACATGTGTAGCATTTATTTAGAGACTGTTTTTTTAGATTCTTGAACAATCACTGTTCACTATCGTTAGTTTGTGACTGATAATTTTAAGATGATATAATCAGAACTACTGCATTTATTATTATGTAGCAGTCTGCTTTAAAAGTGGTGAAGGACAGGGACATGGAATGGAAAGTCAAGATACACACTCTGGTAATACATAAGTAAGAAAATGGTTCATTTAATTCAAACAGCAAAAGATCTAAAACATTCGCATAATTGTAAATGGGGTTAGATATTCTGTAGATAATTGAATACTGTGGCCGAAATATGTGAAATGGGTCAGATACAATTGTTTGTTTTCGGAAAGGCAATTGCAGTCTTGATGTTAACGGCGAGTCTTGAAGCATTATGATCGAGCGTGGTGGGTGAGCGGTAACGCTTTGACCTCGTGTTCTCGAGGACACGGGCTCGAATGACGGTCCGGGGTTTGCTCCAGTTAACCCAGATGAATGCAGGGATGATTCCTTCAAAAAGCCTCAGCTAAGTCCCTTCCCATTCCTTTCATTTCCTTGCTCCTAGTCCTTTTCCGCATCTAATGATCTGGACGTCAACGAAGCATAAAGCTATAAAAAAATTAAGCATTATGATCAGAATTCTCTGATAATTCCTACTGTGATTAGATCACTGAAAATGTAGTTGTAGATAATTTATGTTAATTAAGTCATCGTTTTCAGTTCTATGAAGTATTCACGGAAGATAAAACATACAGTGAAAACTAGAGAGTTAAAACCGTTGAAATGCTATTTGAACTTGATTTCTGCACCGAGCGTGGTGGTGTAACGGATAGCGTTCTGGCCTCGCATTCGGGAGGACGGCGGTTCGAATCCCCGTCCGGGCATCCAGATTTGGGTTTTCCATGGTTTCCCCAAATCACTCCAGGCGAATGCCGGGATGCTTCCTTCAAAAGGCCATGGCCGAATTCCTTCCCATTCCTTGCCCCCATCCTTTCCCGTCTCTAAAGACCACGTTGTTAAAAAGGGACGTTAAACTGTTACAAAAAAAAAAAAAAAAAAAAAAATGATTTCTGTATGCTAACCCGAGTACTTAGTACAATCCGACTGTGGTTAAAATTATTTAGTGCTCATGCTTTTCTATTGTGATGGACTTTGTAAGACATATATACGGCATATTAAAATAGAAATATGAAAAACTTTTGAAACTCATTAATCTTTGTTGTTATTTTTGAAAAAGTAAAAAATATTCATTTTGTCCCAACGAAATTGATTCGCAGTACGGGTCCCTTGCGCATTTGGAGATAAAGAAACAAGCTTCGCATGAAGCTTTCAAACAAAAAATTACTAATATTCAATAATTGAAAGTCCTTTGTCTCCGCCAGAAAGCTCCGTAAAGGGTTGAATCTGCCGCGCCACCTGATATTGGTTTGGAATTGGAAAGCACGAATTCTATTTGCGATGAAATATTCGGATGACGTCAGCCTTTCTCAATATGTTACATTTTATTGCCCGCTCGGCTGTAGCGGAAGAAAGTCAGAGGTGCCGCCTGTACCTGAACTCTCTCCCCCCCCCCCCCCCCCACACACACACACACATTCACACAGCCATTCGTTAAGGCAGCCATACATTACGCATACCTGATAAATGGGCATCCATACTGCGCTTTGAGATTTCACTGCAATAAAATGTTTCCGGATATTGCTCACGTTAATAAGAGAGAAAGAACGTAGAAGTTAATTTCAGAGGAACTGTGATTTAATCGTAAATGGAAATTCGCTTATTGAGGAGATTCAAATAATAAAGAAAAGGTATTTAATTGACTTTACACAAAATTAGAAGCAAAATCCTTTCACAATACAGTAGAAGTTCATTAAAACAGTAGTTAAAAGTGATATTTATTGTAATGGGCAAGTTGATGTTAATAAGAGCATGTACTACGAAACCTGCGTGATAATTTCGGGAATGATACAGGATTACTAGCGAGGTTGGCGGTTTATAGTCGGTTGAAAGAGGAACCGGTTTATTTGTAACAATTGTTTATTTGTCAACTGAAATTAGCACGTACCAAAACACTTTCAACGTTGTAGCGTTATGTGCCGGGAGGGAGGTAAGGGTGAAAACCTTTTACTTCTTTTTATAATTCAAAGAAAACCTAGGCTGCTAATTTATTGGGTACTCATAATGACGTACAGGCGAGGCTTATTTATCGTTAACATTGCCACAATGAAATAGGATAGAAAGAACTATGCAAAGCCTCTTCTTACAATTGCCAACATATTAACTAATAAACAAAACATTAAAACACCACCACATTTGAAATTGATCTTGAAGCAAATTCCCAATATTAATTGGCAAGCAAGAAAGCTTCACACTTGATTTTTTTAATGAAAGTTCCCTTCACAATGATCGGGAACCATAAATCAAATCATAGTATTGACATTAACTGTATCCGATCTCAAATGCCGGGCGCCAGGATAATTTAAATTATCCACCAAGTGTGGCTTTAAGAAAGTCTGCCCCAGCTAGCTCAATATTTGGGGGTGCGAGAACTCCTAATCATTCAGTGGTCGTTACAGGGCTGTACCAAATGACCGAATAAAAGTACCACACTGCACTGTAGAAATATTACCGTGACGGCGATGTATTTCCCGCGACGGCGGAATTACGAGTACTATCGCCCCTTGGCTATAGCGGACAATGCACCACGTCCGTCAGCAAGCGTACTGGATGCGTGCACAGTGACCTCACTGTACAGGAAACGCTTATCGACCCTCAAGTTCGATGCCAAGACGGAGCGATCTCCAAATTCGGAAGATCCGCTCCTTCCAGTCTGAAGACTCGGAGTCAATTCCTCTCCAGCGTCCGCCGGAATAAGCCTCCTCCCGTCGCTCGTACATAGAGCAAAAATATTTCGGCATTACAAACTGCAAAGGATAGTCTCTCTCGATTGGTTCAGCCATTTTCAAGCTTCTCCTACCGGCTGTGACGATAGGCGAACATTGTCTTTCTCGATTCGTGCGAACTCGGCATAGCCTCGGACTTATTCGTCACCTGTGACCTCCAAACTGCCCGTTCGCAGACCTGGGATTGGGATACGATCATTCACCCCAGTGTACAGTCTCCAGGAGCTAAAGGATTATACGGTTGACCAAATGCGTTAGAAAGGGTAGCTGGTGTCCATTGTCCTTGGCAGCCGCCGGCCTGTCGCAACAATCTGCCGCGTCTAGCTGGGAGGTCCCACAAACACTGACAATCCTCTCCGATAATTCCTTTCTTATTCTTTTTATATAAAAAAAATATACAAAATATTATATATAAAAATGTACGGAATGACCCATATTTGGTCATTCTGTTACAACGTCTTACGAAAGAAATGGAAATGAAGAAATGTTTCCTTGACAAAGCCAAAAAAAATCCGAAATGCTCCTGACTCTAGAAAACACACAGTGTATAAGTATTGTAATGAATTATGAAGTACAGTGTTATTAGAGACCAAGTGTTCCCACGGTCTGTGTGAATCTTGGCGGTGCGGCTTGTCAAACGGACAGGTGGAGGCGAGTCAACAAAGCGTCCAGAATTCCACGTCCGGTGGATGAATAAAAATATTCTACCTGACTTTGGACATTCAGAGAATTTATAGCCACCATAAATAACGAAGGCTCGCTTTCTCTTCTGGGCACGGTTCGGAAAGTGGTGGGAGACGATCCAGCCAGTAGAGAAGCTGCCAACATTATATTAACGTGTTGGTGTTTTTTTTGTTTGTGCTGGTACTTTGGCGCGGCGTGGTAATTCGCCAAGGGCCGGACGACAGATCACAGTGCGAGGCGTACAGAGTCTTACTCGTAGCCGAAGAACAGAGGAGGAGACTCTGGTTCGGATCCTCGTCGGATCAAGCAACAAGTAATCTGCACTGCTCTGGACGGCGGAAGAGAGCTCACATCTGGACAGGCCAGGTCACCAGCGGGGGAACAACAGCACACCCCCGTGGCGCCATTCTTGCTTGGATCCTCCGACCTCTCCAGGAGTGCAACAGTAAAACTTCGCCCGACACGAAAAGTTACGCAATCGATTCCACCCAGTAATCGACCCTGAGAAATTGCTCTAACTGTTTAACATTTAAGACATTCAACGATGTATAATTGTCTATATCTTAATAAAAACAAACTTCATGTTTGCATAATTTCACAATGATCAAGTTTCAATAAATTGGACACCCACTTTTCAGTTATCCTATTAATTCCAATAACATTTCATGTGGCTACCTAAAAATTCATCATTATTTTCATAAACAAACTTAATAATTTTGCTATTGTTGGAACAGTATGATCCAGAATTTACTTTCTCTAAAAGCAGACGCCACAGTATCTTTGTGACATGTGGTGCCGCTGTCTAGGGGGTCATTTTTTATTGAAGCCAGTGAAGATTAGCAGCTTGACTCTGCTATATCGCATACCCGTTACCTTGAGCATTCATAATTTTGCCATTTACGTGATAAATTTCGAAAAATTCCTTTCTTGATTAATGACTAGATGACCCGAGAGAAAATTTCGCGATTAAAATACGATGAATTGTGTAGTTCGAGGCTTATAATAGAATGAAAAGTAAAACATTATCATTTGTAGCAACAGTTTATTTCTTAAGTGTAATAGGTATGCATCAAAATACTTAAAATATACTACGAAACAATTAGGAAAATGTAAAACATACTGTATGTATGACAAACTGTCACTGACCTTAACAGAATACAACCAACCTGAACAAAATACAGTCAGGAATTCCATATCTCTGTGATATGCGTTGCTGCGATCATTGCCTGTGAGAAAATTTCTCGAATAAAATATTTACATTGGAATTGTATAGCAAAACAGAAATGTTTCCGTAAAAGAAAAAATATCCGGAAAGCTATTAACTGTATAAAAAGCAATATATTGCCAACTCTGTGAAATGTGCTGCTATCTAGGGACTGGCTCTGTACTGTTTCATGCACATGACCTTCATAGTTATTACTTTTACCCTTTAAATGTCAAATTCCAAAAACTTTCTTTCTCAATTTATGATTTTACCTGATTGGAGACCTTAATCTTTAAAACGATACGTCGTTTATTGATTTCGGGTAGGTATCGAAGGAGACAAATGGCTCGAAATGAAAAACACGTTGTAAAAATAATATTGATTCTTTTTCCCTTTAAGTGTCGAATTCCGAAAAATTCCTTTCATAAAAGTGGACACCTTGATATCTCATTTATCGATTTCGGTTAGTTATCAAGCGAGATTAATAAAGTGTTTTGTATATGATAATATTTTTGCCTTTTAAGTGTCAAATTTGGTAAAATTTCTTTGTTAAAATATGATATGACCAAAGGGGAGACTTTAATCATTAAAATTATACCTCCTTTATCGATTACGGTTGGGTATCAAGGGAGATAAATGGCTCACGACATTAAAACATGTTATGGAAACAATGATACTTGTGCCCTTTGAGGGTCGAATTCCGACAGATTCCTTTCTTAAAATATAATGTTACCAAATTGGAGACTTTAATCCTTAAAATGATACCTTATTTATCGATTTCAGTTAGACATCAAGGGAGATAAATACTTCGAATTCCGAAAAATTCCTGTTTTTAAATATGAAGTGACCAAGTGGAGACCGTAAGCTTTAAAACGATACCTCATTTGTAGATTTCGGTTGCGTATGTAGGGAGATAATGGTTTGTGATAAAACAACACCTTATAGAAATAATATATATGATGTTACTAAAGCAGAGATTATAATCTTTAAAATGATAGCATGTTTATCGATTTTGGGTAAGGATGATGCGAGATAATCATAAAGGAAACGATTTAAAAATAAAATAAATGATTATTGGACTGAGGATAAAATAGGAAACCGTGTTGCTAAACGTATGCACATACAACTTTCCCTTTCCGCACCCCTAATAAATGATCAGTCTTTTGTTGAGTTCATGAAATTAAATAGTCAGCAAAGGAAAGAGACTTCATTAATGTTAATGTATTTAAAAACCCTTTTTGTCTACAAATTTTGAAGTTAGAACGGAATAATTTTATGTCATTTTCGGTAATTGATACAAAAATATTGTTCGAAAAGGCTGCTATGAGTAAATATAGCATTTGAGGAGTGTAATACAGGGTGCGGCAATAAAACCTCCCTCATTTTAATGTGTTGTCACATAAAAACTAAATATGATAGAGAATAATTACTTTTATTTATGAAAAATACATACTTTGCCATTTTTAATTATTTGGTTTTAAAAATTACATCTGTCCTCCATTGTTGACACATTGACAAAGTCTATCCAGAAAGTTCTCTATATATTTTCGCGTCATTTCTCTTGGAATGGCTGCCAATTCTTGGGTAATGGCCTCTTTAAGTGCTTGCAGTGTTGTGGGACGATGTTTGTACACTATAGGCTTTAAGTGTCCCCAAAGATTGGTGAATGTTGCATAGACACACTCACACGCGCCAAATTTTCCGGCGTTGTTGCAGTCCGAGGACGGCCTGTAGGTTTTTTTTTAGTGCTGAACCTGTCTTTCTAAAGTTTGACACCCACAGTTGAATAGTTTTTCTATCCGGGACACGATCATGTAGGCCAAGTTCGAATCGTCTCCGGAAATCTGAGAACAACTGTTAAGAATAAATTCGCCCACAACAAACGCACGATGCTCACCAAGCCATGACATGGCGCACACTGAAAATGGCAGGTACACCTCTTTAAAACAAAACACATTCCACATCAGTATCCTCACTACAACCCGCACGCCGGCTACGTGAAATGTGGGAGGTTTTATTGCCGGACCCTGTACATGTCTTTGAAGCTGGAATTTATTGATAGTCCTTTGCGAAAGGCAACTTCCAATGGGAACATCTGCTTGTCCCTGAATCTGTCGGTGGTGCTAGGCGGCTTGCATCGAATCATACAGGCGCGGAGGTGTGGATAACTGTTCCCTGCCCGTAGACCCACTTGTAACATGAATTATAGGGAAACAATAAGTCTTAACAGCAATATACAACTTATAAGGTTTAATTAAATGGTGATATAAGACAAATATTTAACTGTCAGATTACTATTCTATTTCTTAAAAAAAAATATTACATCACTTTTGAGCAAGATTAATGGTATAAACTGTTTAGTACATCACCAAAATTAACGGCGAAGGATGTATCTGTACGATCTTGCCTCTTTCTTATTTATGAAGTAAAATAATATTCGAAGTCCAAAGCATTTATTTCTAAAATACAAAGTTGCATTGAAGACGTATAATTTCCCTTTTTTCGATTCATAGTTTCTCTGTACTTATGCAAGATATGCTATTTTGCTTCCACGTAACTGTGTGTTTTTTAACTGCTTTAGAATCTGCTGGCTGCTTTTAGCTGTTTGTAACAATATTAATATAGACTGGATCATAGTCCAAAGTGAGCACATGATCTATGATGATATTCTATGGTCATCATTATAGAAATGAAGTTAACAATTTATCAGCTAAATAAATCTAATGCCATAACTTATGGTGCCTTTAGATAAAAATTGCTGATCTGGAATTTTTTTTATGTAGCCTTGCAAGAAACAAGCATTTGCCAATATGTCTTAAATTAGTAAATTGTAAGTTATATAATTTCTCCCTGCAATTGATATACTATGCCCTACTGTAATCGATAAAAACGGTGGTAATTCATTTCAGCGCATAAAATTATTTCTTTTCCTTAAGATAGTGAATAGCAATGATCGTATATAACTGAAATTCATTTTCATGAACCATTTTTTACTGATTCGTAGGAAAAAAAATCAATGTCCTTTAAAGTAATAAAACTGAAACTTATAAAGTTTGAAAAACTAGAAAAAATTGTAATGTGAAAATATTGAATTGATTTTCAAGTGGCTGCATCATGTAACTTGATAAAAAAACCTATTAAAACGAAGATTTCGATCTTGCCGAATAAATACCACGAAAACAAAGATGCTTGCTGTATTAACAACGTTATGCCATCGCAGATTATAGATCTACGAAAAAATAGAAGATTTTAGACTCTCAACTGAAGCAAATAATAAATGGATATTGGAACAGTAATTATGTATAAAATTTGAATAGTACGTCTGAATAAATCGACTTTAATTAAAACTAAACATAAGTTGAGTGAATGAGATGAAGTACAAACATGTTCTGAAAATGAAAAGTGGATCCAGTGGCATTAAAAACTCAGTTTTTATTACATTCAAAACAGTTACATAATATTGTCTTCCAAACACCATGTCCTAACTTTTGAAAATACAAAATAATCAAAGTTAATTTCAATATTCATAGATTTTAATCGAAAATAAGTAATGCGAATGAACTGTACAAGTTTATTCAGTAGAAATCGCTGTTGTTGCAGTCACCAAGCGGAACGGTACAGAATTCTCTGTTTCACGTGGAGCATGCGAGAAAAATCTTAGACTGTGCGCTGAAATATTTTACACAATTTTCCGTGGAAAATTTAGTATAACTCCGGCGTGGGAGCTAACTGAACTTAAATCTTAATTGAGCTCTGTGTTTATTTACAGTTTGGATGCTTTATCAGATAGAATTCTCCCTCTGAATGTGAGAGCGTAGAATATAATGCCACGAATGAATATTTATGCAAACTATTCAGCACATATTACGGAGCGAGAAGGCTCCATTTTCTTGATGTATTCATCCCCAGAGGGGCTTGGAATAACATTTTCCTTTCATGTGCGTGTGGTTTCCAGTTTGTATGGTCCTGCAGTTTCTATGTGTTTTAAAATTTCACAAGGACACTAAGAAGATTATATACTATTTCAGCTAATCCCTTCTCACGGATGAAGTTAATTTAGTACTGAATTGTATTTGGTCACATTTTACTTTCTTTTACAACCGCCATATAGCATGAGATACGGTACGACCATTTTTGTGAAGTAATTTTGAACAAACATTATTACTGCATATTGTTTTTTTACGCAATACAATTATGCTTTCCCACTCTAGTGAATCAAATCATTGTTAATTAGGCTGAAGTTTGTGGGCTTAAAATTTCAACAACTGCTACGTTTATTTCTTCCATCCATCGACAGCGTGTTACCGTAATGCACACGCTGGTGTAGTAATTTTGTTGAGCCCCATTAACTGGATTTTTAATATAATAACAATGAAGATTCTGAACATAAATTTCAACAATATTTAGTATTGATGATTTTCAATTTTACAGCTTCTCTGGGTCGTGTTTTGACATTGGTTGATGGATAGGTGGTGGACACTTAATAGCGAAAGTAACGTCTGCTTGGTACACGGTGCAATCTTTGGTTCGCTCTATTCACTTTCACTCCACCCAGCAGTTTGTGTGTAAGCAATGAAGCACTACCATGGTGGAACTGAGGAGGCACAACTGGCTCAATTTGAAACGGCAGTTATCGAGTGCGGTGTGTGAGTGTTAACGTTCTGGCCTCTCATTCGGAAGGATGTGGGTTAGAATCCCCTCCTGCCACCCAGATTTGGATTTCCTACGGAATTCCAAAAGGGTTCCTTTAAGAGGTAATGGCCAAATTCCTTCCCGTTTCTTGCCTCCAGCCTTTAATGACACTGACGACGCGTAAAGCCAGGAAAAATGAAACCTCAGGTCTAACGCACCAGCCATTTTGATTATGATTTATGCTTGGGATGTTATCGATTTGAGTTAGCTACAATGGTAAAGGAGGAAAGGTTGCCATCACGCTGTTAGAGAAGATATAACGCAAAATAATTTTAACGTAGTCATTTAATTTAATAGTTACTTGAATGACAAACGTATTAGTACTCCTAGTTTCCCATGACATCTGCACAACCGCAACTTTAACTAAATTTCTTCCAAATCCTAATCGCTGATAAACTTCTATTTCATTTTCTTATGTTTACTTCAAATAATCGCAAGATATTTCCTCCCCTAGAATCACTGATTATAGAATTAAATATTTGTGGAGCCAAGTAGCATTTTGGATCCTATATTACATTACTGGCGCTGCAAACCCTTCCCGTGAAGGGCGAAGACAGAACTATGGGGAGCGTCCATAAACTACGTGACTCGGTCTAGGGTGGAAGGGGCAGGGCTTGGGTAGAAAGTTCCGCTGGGCTATATGGGGGAGTGTTTGAGCCAAGCCACGTAGCTTTTCATGCACAACAGCACATGGATATTTATTTCCGTCATTTAATTATCTCCGTATGTTGTTCAGATATCGTATATACTAGCAGTGTCGTGGATCCGTATGACTTGGAAGTCATAGCGGCCGCCGCATTTGAACTAACCGACACGCGACAGCGCATTACGAGTCGAAAAACATTAGACACGCGGGACTCAAATTCGCTTACAGATTTTCCAAGACAGTGACAATTGGTATTGTTATGAAATGAAGCTGTTATGATTAGGATCGCCCGTATGTGACCACACCACTCGCTGATAGAACTAACCTTGTTCTGTCTTGTGGACTTCAGTACAACTTTAATTATAGTGCTCACTGAAATGTTATTTCAGGTTCAAAGTGTGGTGTGAGGTAGTGCTTTACAATAAACTATACGAAACTTATCGGAAATGCTTTTCGAACGAGTTTTGACTATTCAGTGAGTTATAAAAAAACTTTTAGGCAGATCAACAACTCATACTCAGGTAATGCAGAAAGAAATTTGACAGAACTTCACGAAATGAAACAACTGATGCAGCTCTTCTTAGTTTTTCTACGCGTCAGGTGATTTTTTGTTGTTTTTGTTATTTTATCAATTAAAGAACAGTCATGAATTAAATACGGAGGCTTTTAGTAACACTTCAAGAAAAAACGATTCATAACTGTATCAGAGAAAGAGGTTTTCCGTAATAACTGATAATTTGCAGGAGTGGCCAGAATATTTATAATTATAGAAAAGTACATTGTTGTGTTCATTATATGCGCAGTAATTTTAGATATAGTCTGTTAAGAGAGAAAAAAAATATATCTTCTGGAATTAATAGGGAAAAATGCTTGCTTGCCATACGGAGGAAGTGGGGGGCGGAGGGGGTGTCAAGGCAAAAGCCACCCCAGGCTACGTGAAGGGAGGGGTGGTTCAAGAGACTGGAACTGCCTAGTTTATGGATTCTCCAATAGTCTTCAAAGATGGAAAAAAAGTCATTGCTTCCGGCAAAATTCTATTGTATCCAACAAATGCGTGCAGGAAACGAGTAAGCTTTGCTGGCACGAGAATATCAAAGCACTAAATATGTCACTGAAATAGATATTTGTTAAATATAACCACTTTACTGCTCTCTGACTGAGCTTAGACAGGCATTATGTAATGCTGAATACTGTTTGGACTGTACGGGACCCCAGCAGCCTATCATTAGTTTCTGAATATCAGTGAAACTGGAAGCTAACAACCGCTCGCCGTGTTTAGTTCTCAAACTCCTAGCTACCATGAATAATGGAGTAATTACTGCCTCGTAAAAAAATTAGGTTAATAGTACGCTAGAAGGTACAGGAAAATAGAACAACACCAAAATGGAAATAAAATTAAAAAATAATTTTTACACGGTGGTGGTGGTATGGCCGCAAAGATTTTATGTCTTCTGGTTTCTCTCGTGCTTGATAGCTACTTCGTATTGGTCTCTATCTTCATGAATAATTCAATACAGCTAAGTATCTTTCTCAGTTTAGATCGTTAAACAAGTTCTAGTTCACATTTTTCTAATAATAACATTTGCTGCCATGAAACTTTTAAGGAGTTTTACATCATATGCAGTAAAACTGACATTACAATTGTTTCTTAATATAACTGCTAGAACACTTTTTGCTATTCCACAAAACCATTAAACACTGAACTGAAGCTGATACCCGCGACTTCGTACGCTTGGATTAAGAATTTCTTTGCCAGAGTTGAATATAGAAAGTTGTTGGTAGCGAAGGATTGGTCCCAAACAACACCGAGTCGGCATAAAATGACCGGAAAGCCATCAGTATATCTTTCTACCATCGAACCTGTCTCTTGAAGATAATCAATTTCCAACATATTTAAAAACACAAAAACAAACGAATGTGAGGGGATTTGGGAGGGCGGGGGTGTTAACTAAGGGCAGCTTTATTTCAACTTAGCCTTTTCTTCTTTCTTCAGCATGAGCATCCGATTCTTGGGTTCTAATAACTTTAGCTGCTCGAATTCTGCTAGAGGTACAACTTAGGGCAGTTTACGCCCGCAAGGCATGTAAAAAAAGAAGTCAAAGTAAACTGGCGCCATAAACATTTAAGCAGACACAAAGTAAAAGGACAGAAAAAATCGACATCTATACTAAATAATACGTGTTTTCTCTAAAAGGAATTTAGTAACAAATTATACACTAACATAATGCGAGAGAAACATAGCTTGAGCAAGCGACGTAACATTACAGACTAACACACACATCCGTCTCTCTGTCACCATCTGATAAGTTCTCAAAATTTCGTGACTACAGCTGTTAATCATACAGAAAAAAAAAATGTCCTGTGCCCTCCCTACAGATTTTCTTGTCAAATTCCGTCAATATCGCTATAGGCATTTAGTTGTCAAAACGTAACAAAAGACAGAGACTTACTTCCGCATTTATAGTATTATTACTGCAGATCAAACACACACACTGACTGCGAATCATCACTGCGGGATCAACATAACGTAAAAAGTGTGCCTACAGCATTGTAAGACTACCTACGATTTGCCTCGCATTGCACCCCTAACTTTGTGATATCTACAGTTTAACATTCAATCCGAATAACCGACGTTCCAGGCGTGACTCCTAAGATCAAAAACAATTTTTAAATATCTTAGCTCCACGGAGATTTGAACCGGTGACCACAACCCAAACAGTAGTAGGCAAGCACTTTAAGCACTGAGCTAACTGAACGATACACGGAAAAAAGCAGTACAGAGATCTCCATATCCAATGCGTCTGTCTATCGCCATTCAGTAATTTTTCGAAATTATGAGACAACATGTATTATTTATACAGATAATTTTTCAATCAAATGTTGAGAGTACTTTTCTCCTTGTTTCAAAGGATAAGTGTGCAAAGTTTCATCGAGATCGGATGGAAACTGTGGATTTGTATGAAGGACAAACAAACCAACAAATAAACAAACAAACAAACATATATACATTCATATTTATATACATAGATTCTATTTCCAAGAAATTATGCATCAAACAACCAACCAATGTTTTAGCATTGGTAAATTAAAGGCATTATGCTGTAAATAAAATACTCATTCAACATAACGTTAACGTCCTTATCATGTTTATCCAATATTTCTGCTGAAAGCATCATTACGGTAAGAGCTTCCGCGTTTACTATCCACATATTACCGTGGAAGATATCCGTAAATTTAATAGTCTCGTAGAACGAGACACATTTAGAATAAATCATGTTTGATGGCCTCAGCTATTATCATTAAGTCAATCTTTAAAGAAATAGCAGTGTTTATGTCTCTATACAAAAATATTAAAGTGATTTTTAAATAATTTGTTACATATAAAAGGTTTTAGTTTTGCGCTTTTAGGTATTAAATTAATTTAAACACAACAATTATTCTACTTCGTCGGAGTAAAAATTTGATTTGTATTTTCCCTCTTTCGGATTGATGTTCTGTGATGATTTTACCATTATTCAGTTGATAGTGCATATAAATATGGAGTAAGGATGAAGCAGAAATATACATCTCCATTTATATAATTTGTTATGTATTTGAATTTTATTGTTTCATACTTTATCGCATTTATGCGTGTATATGTAAGACCTGAAACTGATGATTGTTTAGGAATTTATTAAGCTGATAGTAATAACTCCATCAGTTAAGAAGATCTGGTATTTTTGGTATTTTACATCACACTAGTTTTAAAAGTAATCGGCTTATAGCTTGATTTCTAATTTACATTGTGTTACAAAATAAATAAATATCTTCAGAAAGTTACGTTTGTTTCCAATTAATAACTATTTCACTCATTTTCACGCTTTTCAGACTGCTGATAACATAGTTATATGAGGATAAAATTCTCTCGGGCATCAAGCCGAGGGAGTCACTTGAACATGATGGCGGAGACTATGACCACCGATGCTTATGGCTTTACAATTCGTCGATGTCGAAATCATTAAAGGCAGTAAAGGACTGGAAGGAAGGACCCGGAAGGAATTCGGCCATGGGTTTTTGAAGGAACCATCCGGGCATTCTCATGGAGTTAGTTTGGGAAACAGGGAAAACCAAGATTTGGTTAGTCGGACGGAGATTCGAACCCGCGTCCTCCTGAATGCCAAGGCAGAGAGTTCCCGCTCCCCCACCACGCTCGTGTTTTACCTACCGCCAGGCGACTCGAGAGAAATTTATCTACATACAACACCGATGTCTTGCATCGTTGTAAATCGAAAAACTTTTACACAAAACTTTAACATCACGTTTTGCCAAACACAACGAAGAGGCAAAGTATGTTATGTAGCTATGTTATTCTTCTGCGGCTGGAGATTACATTAGTTCCTGTTTTACAGGAATTCAACTATGGGACATTTGTTTAAATGTACGCTTTGCTGTTCTGTTGAGGACAGAGGCAAGAGAGAGGGTCATCAGGTCTGTCAAGAGACGGACAACGCGGCTCGCGGACGTCCGGCCAATCTTCGTAACAGCGGTGGTCCAGCTTGGTTAGTGGACCAGACAGACAAAGAGCCTGTCACACAGAATCACTTTACAGAGCTTCACAATGCTGAGCAAGCTCCGTGTGTTTACTACACACACGGTTCTGGTACATGCGTACACAGTTATCCATTTCCCGGAAACTGTCTTGATGCGTTTTACGTCTCTCCGTAATTTCGCCTGATCTTTAAACTTTTTATTTCAAAATCAGGAAGTGGGTTGATTCTGTTAATTTTGTCTTTCTTAATATGAAAACTTATTTAGTAAACAAACAAGATTTTTTAAGCAAGTAAACGGGGGTAAAATACTGTGGTCGGTAATTTTTATAAATACTAACGGAAGGTGGTTTAAGAATGCATGCAGGATGGCGAGTACCAGGCATCTCGTTTGTGATATGATCAAAATAAAAATATACTTATTCGCCATTGAGAAAATTTCGCTAATGATTAGCGAGGTTGTGGTTCGTAGTAAGATGAAAGAGGACCGCCTTATTTGTAGCAATAATTTATTTGTCAACTGAAATACATGTTGTAAAACACTTATAACGTCTTACAAAAAAATTAGAAATCCTGAAATACTTTCCGGACAGCAACAAAAATATCCAAAAAACTCTTTTCTCTAAAAAAAACACACACAATTCATCCCTGTCTCTCACATATGTCATGCTCCTATCTAGCACGTATTGTGATCGATTATCGACGCCTCGGAAGCCTAGCAACTTGGATCTGAACCATTTATTTTTGTAGGAACTATTTTTTCTCTGTCAACTGAAATATCTGTCACGGCAGGTGCGAAAATTTCGATATGTGGTGCTGTTATCTAACAGTAATACGGTCACTGCTTATCGATAACAGCGAAGTCCCTAGTAGCTTGACTCTGAACTATCACTTACCCGTGACTCTGAATGTTCATAATTTCCAGATTTACGGATTGAATTACGAAAATTTCTTTCTTAATTAATGATGTTAACAAAGCGGAGAACCTGGTCTTTAATATGATACCTCATTTATCGAATTTGATTAGGTCAAATGAAGAAAAATATTTCGTCACAAAAGAAACCTTTTAAAAGTAATATATATATATGAGAACAGTTAAAAATTTGTGCGTTAGTAGCCTCATCCTGCATTCCCACACAAGAACATCTGATACGTGAAGCAGTTGTTTCGAAGTTAAATAATTCGTCGCATGTGAGACGAGATGAAAAGATTCATCACTGCCCTACAAAGATGAAAAGATTAGAGGCAATAGTGGAGAGTGTTTTTACGTTTGTCCTCCATTCTGATGAAATGTACCAAAACATCTGCCAAAAAATCTTCTGATAATGTGTAAACGATTCTAAAGAGTTTTTGGTTAAAGTCACTGTCATAGTAATTACACCGTTGGGTGTCTACCATATATCGCAAGAATTGAGTCGTTGTGGTGTGAGTGAAGCCACCTTAGTTGGTATCCCATTCGCAACAAATTTCGCTGTCGGGATCGCACGTACTCGTCTCTGGTGCATCCTTCATAGATTCGGACAGTCTGCCCACGCAGTGTCAATAATATCTAACTTTCTCAAACAATTCTGAAATCCTGTTCCCATGCGTAAGGTTCAAACTACTATTTCGCGCCCAGATTTTGTTAATTATTGTCGGGTAGATGTTATCACATTAGTAGACGCTCCACGCGACCCCCAAGAATTGAGCTGACCACACTTACAACCGTACCCCCGCTAATACCCTTTTGTACGCGATGAATAAGCGACGTGTGGATTTTCAGCCTGCTACCCAATGACTTTTGGCATGACAGATTGCTCTAACAGAGCGAATTTGCGACATAGGCATCTGAGTTGGTATATGATTCATTTTACTCTAGGAAAATGGTAACGCTTTTCGATATCTTCTAGAAAAATTTCGAAATGAGGATATTTTCACAAAATGATGAGCAAGAGAAGGATTAAAGAAATAATCGATAACACTATTTGTGAGGAAACATAGTTTCGCCACACCTAAAATCTATTTGTTTTGTATTTATTCGGTTTTTTATTTTAAAAAAAAATTTGTTTGCGTAAGGAAATGATGGCGGGAGCGGGCGACTGAGTGGTGCCAAGCTCGTATTGTTGATCGCGGGCGAGAAAGACCTGTGGTTGGTGTATCGCCATTTTTTGTAAGATGTTAAAGATTGCGGTTAACCGAGAAGTATAGGAAGTACTATTGAGTATTTGAGGTTTTGTTTGAAAGTGCAAATTATGAAGTATATAGAGGAAAATGTTGGTGATGGATGAAATATACGCAAATCTGTTTGTATTTTTCTTTGTTTGTACAATTGTATTGTGAATCCAGCAGACGAGTTGATGAGCATAAGCAGCAAGACTAGTTTCTCTGGTTCTAAGGAAGAAAAGGTTACGACGAGAAGTAGATGTATATATAGCAAATTATGGGTGGTAACTATCACCAACGTTTCCAAGGAGCTAGATACGAAACGCCTATGCATTTTCGTTAAGTTAATTTATCATTTGCTAATGGATCTTAAGTGTCTATTATTGCATGTAATAATTAGGAATCAAGACCTACCCGACTATTACATAATCCATGGTACTACTAATATCACGTACCCCCGCCATCTCTTTTTAATTTACTCGTCCTACGGTGACAGAAGCCGCTGCTATCAGATATTGGATCCCATTCTCCGCGCTCCCGTCACATCTGTAATTGCAATCTTGGAAGTGGTGTTCCGGGGTTCTACGACTCGATAAGTCTAATGAGGAACATAAAATTCATTGGCTCAAACGGTCCTAAAGTCCCCCGGCTGCGCTGCGCACTTTATTGGTCTCTCGGATCGTCGTAGGAATGACCTGCTCAGTTCTTCTACTGCCACTTCCTCTTATCTTCGCTCCTTATGTAAAGTCGTGTTCAGCATCTGAGGCGGAATTCTGAACTGAATTCGACCGCTACATCCGAAAGACATACCGCATCACATTTTCCAACTTAAATTTTGTTTGCAAACTTGTGGTATATGTCTTACGAATGGTAGTTTATTGTTTGGTATTGCATTACAGATACGATGTGTCGTATTTTGCGACTTAGAGATAGGTTTTATCTGTGTATGTGATAGAGGGAAATTCAATTTTACTCCACCAAAGTCGTAGCCACTTAACTTTCAATCGGCATTGTCAGTTATTATTAAAGCAAATACATTTTTTTTTTAATAAGGCTAGCATACAGTCCATGTTTATCCCAATGCTATGAGAAGTAACCAATTAAACGAGTCACATTTTTAAAATGAAACTTCTTTGAACATGGTAGGGAAAAATTTGTTGATGTTACGCGTTAAATGCGGATGGAATGCATCGTTTGCGCATGCGCTCTTAACGATACTTTTAGGATTGTGCCCGCTGTTACTTAAGCTCATCTTAAATAGTAAATATTCCCTACATCGTTCTGAGTAAGTTAGAGTAACGTTTCCTATGCATGTATGCATAAGAGTGAGTATTGTGTTTCATAAGTGTATAACTGTATCAAAAAATTAAAAAAAAAACCTGGTGCGTGTATCAGTATGAACGTTCTATGTATATTGTGTGTAATTTTTTCTTTGAAATTTTTTGTATTACTTTCGTAGACGAGTGAACGAACGATTTTATCTTTGTTTCATTTGTACAGTAAATAGGGTACTTTTTCTGGGCTATTTACTTAAGAAATTAAAATTTAAAAAAGTTAAAACACACTTTGCTACATTACAGGCTGTCTATTCTTGGTCTGTATTTTGTGTTCATTGCTGTTATATCGGAGATAATTTTGGACAAAATTCTGTGATAACTGTTATTCCAGTCAGCTTTCGTTAGTAATGAGCTTCGAATGACTGGTTTAATGGTGACTTCTGGCTTATAATTTAAATAATAATTTTTAAGTGTTTAAACAACTCATTCCTTCTGCTGCAAACAGCGCAGAATATTAAGTGCGCATGCGCCAAATGTTTAGTACCCATCCGCAGAAAGATTTCGGCGCATGCTCACTGAACACTTAAGAAAAGTTATATGTAATCACTTCTACAGGGTGTTACAAAAAGGTACGGCCAAACTTTCAGGAAACATTCCTCACACACAAACAAAGAAAATATGTTATGTGGACATGTGTCCGGAAACGCTTACTTTCCATGTTAGAGCTCATTTTAGTTTCGTTAGTATGTTAGTACGCTCTCCTGACCTCAACCCTCTTGACTTCCATTTATGGGGGCATTTGAAAGCCCTTGTCTACGCAACTCCGGTACCAAATGTAGAGACTCTTCGTGCTCGTATTGTGGACGGCTGTGATGCAATACGCCATTCTCCAGGGCTGCATCAGCGCATCAGGGATTCCATGCGACGGAGGGTGGATGCATGTATCCTCGCTAACGGAGGACATTTTGAACATTTCCTGTAACAAAGTGTTTGAAGTCACGCTGGTACGTTCTGTTGCTGCGTGTTTCCATTCCATGTTTAATGTGATTTGAAGAGAAGTAATAAAATGAGCTCTAACATGGAAAGTAAGCGTTTCCGGACACATGTCCACATAACATATTTTCTTTGTTTGTGTGTGAGGAATGTTTCCTGAAAGTTTGGCCGTACCTTTTTGTAACACCCTGTATATCACGAAACAGTGAATGTATTATTGCGCGGGCACCCAGCGTGGTGGGTGAGCGGTATCGCTCTGGCCTCGCATTCGTGATGACGCGGGTTCAAATCCCCGTCCGGGCATTCAGATTTAGGTTTTCCATGGTTTCCCCAAATCATTCTAGGCAAATGCCGGGATGCTTCCTTCAAAAAGACCATGGCCAAATGCCTGCCCGTTCCTTGTCCCCAGTCCCATCCCGCCTCTAAATGACCTCGACAAGGCGTAAAGCTGTAAGAAAAAAAATTGCGCGTTTGATAAAAGCTTTCAGTTTAGCGCAGAAACATAGCATTCGTCATTATAACAAGGCAATTAGTTATTTAAGCGTATAAAAATTATTTCACTTATGAGCCAGAAATATGTGTTCATATGGTCATTTATGGTAGACTTATAAGCTACTGTGTAAGACTGACAGAAGTTTCATTTCTTGCACACACAGATACTCGTACAATTTTTTAGAACTGCGTACTTAAACTTATGTGCCAGTAAAAAAAATAAAAAAAAATCAGGTGAGAGAAATTTTTGCAATACTACTTTTCGGTTTATACTACTATCGTTACTGCACTGGCAATATGAAGCAATGTTTATATTTTTACGATGTTACTGACTACAATTTCTAACTAGTTTGGAAAAATACTTCTAAAAGTGTTGGTGTTTTCAAGTATTCAACAATTTTTCTTTTGTTACAGGTAATCCATGGTTATTGTCTTTGTAGTCTTGCGTTAGTCCATAAAAATAGGTAAGTAATCAATTATTCCTTTCATACTTAATACGACACCACTCCACAAACTGAACACTTTCTGGAGAGATATTTCTTTATGCGCACTAATAACATGCAAAATCGTAAGAAAAATTGGTGTCGCTTTGCATGCAACGGATGTGGTAACGTCATAGAGAGATCAGAGATGTTATACAACAAAAACAATTATTTATACATATGTGCTGTGTCTGTCATGTTATCCCAAATAATATTTTTGTGCGGTCCGATGAAAGATTTAAGATAAGTGTTAAGTCCTAAAAGGTTATGTATCCTAAAACATAGTTTGCACATCAAATATTCAATCACACACAACATTAATTTTTTACTTTGATCAGAAACCGAGATGGATAATATGGCAGATACAGAAATTATAAATTTTTATTGCCTTACAGTATTCTAAGCAAATGACGTACAGCAGAACAATACCATCAAAGATATAACAACTTTTGGAAGAGAAAATAAAAAACCTACCGTTAATTTAATGTGAGGATTTTAATGTAAACTTTATATCTAATGACGTTCAATCAATAACTAAACTTATCCTATGGTAAATTTCAGTTGAATGTAGAAAGTTTTTCAAACGAACCTGCTACGAGATGTGGAACTAGCATTAAAACAGGATTTTAAATATTTCTGAAAAGAACAAATTATCGTACTTTTATTTAATGTTTCAACTATTGCTGGATGATGTGTCATTTGCAGGATTCACACAAGAAATATCGTAAATAAATACTGAACCTTCTCGTAATTAATATTAAGTTCTACTATACGTAATACCTAAATAAATTTCACTTCTGACGTGTGGTCCAAGCTTCCTTTCTTTTCGTTTCTGGTATGTAACTCCGATCCAAGTGCAGTTTAATCGGACTAGTACATCTCTTGCAGCTATTTTCCGGTATGTATTATGATGGTAAACCAAATCCTCACTGTACCATAAAATGTATCTCTCAGCACGAACCTTACTAGGTTGAACCTCGTACGGATTAACATACGGTACACTTCTAGTGGCTTAATCTAACCTGGTAATCCTCCCTGGTTGAGGGTAACTATACTACCGAGTTCTAATTCCATCAAGAACTCGATTTTTGGCTGAATTTTGTGGATACAACCAATAAACAGCCAAAATTTTTTTTTTTGTTACAGTTGGTCCGTATTGCTACATTCCTACATTCTGACTTTATAATTCTTATTAATTAACAGCAATCGGATTTCGTTCTCAAGATTGACTGCATTCACTCAAAGAATATTTATTGACCGCAAGGTAAATGGCAGGAACATTTACAGCAGTGGTTCCCAACGGGGATGGTACCGCCCTCCGGGCGGAATTAAAGGGATGATAAGAGGCGTTGAAGACCAACCGCCAGCCATACTTTGCAGTATTACATTCTGCTTTAAGAGCTGCATCAAAGACGTTTTTAATTCCATTCCCATGATCATATGTAGCCAAAAGAGAATTTAGCGTAATCGGTAATTTTGTTTGCTGAGAAAAGAAACAGATTGCTAACAGTGGAACTTGATGATTAAAAATTTAAAATGACACATAAGGCACCAAATATCGAAAAATTAGTGTCATTACACCTAACTCAGTCCTCTAATTAATAGTATTTTTTATGAATATGTTACTCAAACTGTGAAAAATCCACTAATATTGTTAATATATTTCAGTAAAGCATTTTAATAAAGAGTCGAACAGTGTTTCAAACTAAAACTGGTAAATTCAAGGGGTTCCAAGAACAATGCACAAAGGCCATGACAGCCTGGTCTGGAGGAACATCAGTGAAAGAAAAAAAAAAATTCCGGGAGAAGAAGAAGTCAAAACAGTAAACCAATTGCTTCCCGTAATCCAAAGTAGGCCAAAATAAAAAGAAAGTAATTTTATAAATCTGTCCGTATTTTTCTAAATATGATATAGTACACTTCATCTAAGAGGGACGCGTCAAAAAACTGTTTCAAAAAGTTGATTATGAGCCAGAAACGTTGGGGTAGTCTGGTTACATTATTTATTGCAGGACATGGAGTCGGTGTTTTTTTTTTTTTTTTTTTTTTTTTTTTTTTCTAGAAGGGGATGGTGAATAATTTTTCTCTCGATAATGGGGTGGAAGGGCAAGAAAGGTTGGGAACTTACGATTTACAGTAATTATTAATTATCAGCTGTAATAAATCCCGTATTCACCTACTAATCCAAGCCTTACAATGTTCATTGGTAGATAGTCAAACATTTCTTATACACAGTAATCTAGTTCTAAACAGCGACAGATTATCTTAGCGTAAACAGTTTCATTCATGCAATCATGTAGCGAGAGATAGCACTTACAGAGATATAGAGAAATGAAATTACTTCATTTTTATACACAGGTACTTTTAGACACTGGCAGTGACGGCGTTAGATGAAAACTGAGGGCTCCTATTGTGTGTGTGTGTGGGGGGGGGGGGAGTAGAATTAAATACACTCCGTGTAACGTTTCTTGGATCGTGTTCTGTCATCCAAAAGATGGAGCTGCCAACCCTAACTTCTTGAATTTATATTGCTGTTGTCAACCTCTCTGCCTAACGGAAGAATATTCAGAATTCCAAAGATAACGCCTTCTACAGGTTAATTTTTCGTTTGCATGGGATTGGTTGAGAGGGACCTTCTCTTGGGTCCAGGCAGGTGGCGAAAACTGGGGTGAAAGACTCCTAAGCGTCCCTTCTTCGCTTTCAGTAGCTGCCCTTAAATTCATAATAAAATATTCATTTTGGCTCACAAATATGCTCAACCTCTCTCGGGCTACAGCAAAGTTAGATTTCTTAGTTAATTTCTTATTACCTGTTTAACTCTAAATCTTAAAGTTCCTAATTATTCCCTCTTTTTATTGTATACATTTATTTCCATAATTATTAATACTTTTTACGACGTTCATTTATCTCGTTGCACCAGAATATCTATGTGAAGTATAGTATGTATGAAGTATATGGGCATTATTATTGTAGTGTAGTGGGTTATACGAAAAAAAAAAAAGTATTTTAAACCTTTAACAAAGACAATTTTTAAAATGATGTGTCCCTTAAGTTCAAACGTTAACAATATCACAGTAAGTTTTGCAACTACTGTACATCACAGTATTATGAGCAATTGAGGGAAATGATGCCCAACTTGCAGATACTAACTGCTGGTGGTTTGCAGTAGTGGAGCCCAGAAGCACTCGACAATAAAGTTTGTACGTAGCATTTGTCCAAGAACAGTAGTTGAGGAGCCTCTTCCCCGTCTTGTTAGACCACACCACTCGAAACTGCAGAGTGCCCGGAGTGAGGTCGCAGCCTGTCATTAACGGAGCTGGCCGAATCACAGAGCTTGGTTAACCAGGAGAGCCCTCCGCCGCAGAAGGGCCGGCTGTAACCAGTTTACTGCCTGCAACTGGAGACCCTGCACAACACTGCTGCTTGCGATACCACCTGCAGCAGAGATTTGAAGCTCCAGTACGCTCGTTTGATGGCTATCGTCCTGCAAGTTTCGAAGTAACATAAAATCAATATTGTGCTACGCCAGTCATGAAAATATTTCACTGACTTCCAATTAGATCAACATAATCTCTGACACTCGGGTCGACTTTATATTGGGTTACGTTTATGAAACAAGACAGTGAGTTTCTCATTGCGTATTCTCATATTTCTTACACACTTCTGAGAAATTATTTTGATAGATCTACGAATTTTCCGAGCTGGACCAAAAGCTTTGAGTTTGCAGTCTCCCTGAAGCTCCCACCAGTTGGCACACCCAACCTAGATCCAACACTGTAATTGGCTATTGAACTGTTTCAATGGCTTCATATGAAGAATGGTAGCATATGTACTATAACAAAAAGTGATAATCAATTATTTTTATACGTACATTGTTTTCGTGTCTGCTAATAAATTGATAGAGACAAACTAAAAACGACGTTTACATTTAATTATGAGTACATTTGTTTTACTAGTAGTTTCCTCAGTAATTACTTTTTTACATAATTTTAAATTATGCTAATCTCTCAAACGTTTGAAACATTTGTAATATTTCAATTTCACAGAGTTTAATTACCGTCTAGTTACCGCAACAAATAGAACATGATGAGTATTTTAATCACGGATCTTGTTTTCTTAATAACATCCACACGGACGTGTCTCTTTGTTCATGCGTTTCATAAATCTACTCTGAACCTTACTTTTATTTAAGTACCCCCAACGGGCTAAAAAGTTGTTAGAGGAACAAAACTTCCATGATAGAGATAAATTACTCATTGTTATGTTTTGACACTGTGCTATTTCCAGTGGAAGTGGAAGCATGAAGACCGTTTTCGAGGAATAATTTGTATTTGCTCTGACTTTCCAATTCCCCTTATTCCCCTTATTCTATAAACTTATATGTCTGATTAATACTAACATCATATAAAATGTTAAGATTACACACAATACGCGTATGGATTTAAATAGATTAATGCACCATTATTACAGTGATAAACGTGTTTCAAGAAAGTCACTTAATGACTCAAGGTGTTAACACTGTACAAAACCTATACGGTAACGGCAAAATAAGAAGAGCAAGGTAAGAAAGAACTGTGCTATTGGTTTGAAATTTGTCACAGGCGTTCCTCAGGTGATACCTTTTGAGAAAAAGTGTACATGAAAGCAAAATGAAGCATATCTTACACGTGGTGCCTCATGAAAGATACCAAAGGATGTATCCTGAATAGTAAAAAAACCGTCATTTACAAACTGTTCTTGCCAAAGATAGTATTTGAAATTTACGGCAATGAATCTAAAACTAAATTGATCACGTCTTCTGTTGTAACGTGTTTTTTCATTCCGTCCAGGCTGCATTACAACCTAACCACCAAGCCAGTATACTGACGTCCAAAAATTAGGCGAGCTAAAATTATCAATGAAAACTAAATTCCTCGCTTCTTTATGGTAACAAATTACGTGTTTTTTATTCTTGTCCAGCTGGTCTGTTTTCACGAAAACTTGACAGCGATTTTACATTCATTTCTATAGAGAGTAAATACTATCTTCGGCGTGGACAGTTAGAATGGAAATGGCGCGTTTTACTGATGAAGATTCGTTGTTTCGTAACTTTCGTGAGGCACTACATCCAAGGTACGTTTCATTTTGCTATCATGTACACTTTTTTTTCGAAAGGTATGACCTGAGGAATGTGTGAGACAAATTTCAAATAAATATCACAATTCCTGCTTATCTCGATCTTATTTTTCTGCTGCCACCTAGACATTATATAAATAAAATCCTGTTCTGGACTTTTCTATTCACTAGACGTGTTTTGCCCATGTGGTGTGGGTTTTCATCAATAGAATTATTGTGGAAATCCAAGCATCGCGGTCCCTAACAGCATTTCATGCACTGTATGTCGACCCTTGTTTAGAGTTGCAGTTAAACACTCTGCCAATTATATTTTAAGCCTTCACATACTGCTATAGTTTGTGTTTTAGCACATATTTATACGTGTACAATTAAATACTACCTAATCGATTTTTTTTATCTACAAGTATGTTGTTATGTTTAGTGAGTGCAGCACGGCCACCCTATAGCGAGTGCTGATACAGACCGCCATGTGATGATTATAACGATATCTCCACTGATGATGTCCCACACAATGAGGGCGAAACGAGTTTGTGAAATAAAAAAAAAATACCAAAGCAATTTTTCGACGATGGAGTATTATTTACAAAATTTATTGCTGAGTAGCTGCGGAAAATTGTGTAGCAACCACATTCGCACTTAATATTTGTAGCATTAGTATAACCCCAACCGACTAGTTTTTCCTTGGACCTGCCCACTCCTGTTCGCAATCGATTTAAGGACCGCCAGACGTTCCAGTCTTCTGCATGACCAGGTGGCAAGCGCTCTGCAACTATCAGTGGTCCCGAGATGTTAGGAACCTTCATTTTCCATAACTGTACTCTTGCCTTTTCAGGTGACCCAATTAGTTCCCGTGATGTTATCAGAAAGCTTTTCCTGGATTTGAGTCTCTGGGCTGGTGGTGTATGGCCATGCAGTGGATGAGCGCTTTCCCGTTCTACTCTGGTTCTCTCATTGTTGGCAGCCACTTCTCTGCGGATACTGGGTGGTGCAATGCCCGAAAGCTGGTAAAGCCTATCAACTGAGGTAGGCTTTAAGCAACCTATCACTAGCCTACAGGTGTTATTGAGGGCTACATCCACCTGTTTGGTATGAGATGACGAGTACCAAACTGGGCATGCATATTCTGCAACAAAGTAACAAATGGCCATTGCCGATGTACGTAAAGTTTGTGGTTGACTGCCCCACTGTGATCCAACTAGTTTGCGCAGTAAGTTGTTTCTTGTAGAGATCTTCATTTTGCAATTCATGCAGTGCTTCTTATATGTGAGGGTTCTGTCCAGCGTCACTCTCAGCTATTTTGGGGTGTTACATGTGTTATCTATGTACCTAATAAACTGACTCTTCTTTGCGTTTATCTTCATCCCATGTTGACTTACGCAGCTAGATATCCTTTCCAGATCACCCTGTATCTGTTCACAGATTTCTAAAGTTGTTATCATGTTATATAAGATTATCGCATTTGCAGACAACCTTACTTCCGATAGTAGAGCATCAACACAATCATTAATTAGAATAATGAACAGAAATGGTTAAAATACGCTACCTTGTGACACTCCTATCGTCACTTCCACTTCTCTACTTACTACTTTTCCTACCTAACGTTTTGCTTTTTACCTTTTAAGAATTCTTATTGTGTGGTTTATATCTATATTAAATTATTAAGGAAATAAAAAACTCATTAAAATTTGTTCCTGCTGTCAACGCGGAGAAGCTTATATCTCACGCTAATGTGTTACATTTTATTGAATTTTTTATTTTATATTAAATAGACATTCTTGAATAAATTATTTTATCAGAGAAGGAATAGCATCCAGTCCATAAGATAAGTCATACTTCAGGATCATTTAATTTTTATTTCCCCTGTTGTAGTAGACCTGTCACTTTCAGACAAGCAGTAGGCCTATGCTAAAATTTAATCAAAACAGTTTCAGAGGAAATGAAACTGTAGTTTTTGACACCAGTAATTTGGTATCTCTACATGCTATGGAAGTGCAGTGAGACTTGTGAACGTGGTATAAAAAATGAATACTTGACTTTTACTAGCGAAAAAAATTCTACGGATGTATTGGCCAAAATCATACATAACTAAGAGACTTCTCCTGCTTTTATTATTATTATTATTATTATTGTATCTCTGTATCTGACATATTTAATTTGGGACATTATAATGGGGACAATATAAGACGAACACAAGACTTAATTGAAACCACACATACAAGAGGACAGAGCCTTACAGTCAGCGTGCTAGCCCCTACACTACAAGCGCCGGCAAAACTTTGTGGTTATTTTGCAATGAGCGTGCTGTCACTTAATGTTGCGGTTTGACCCATTTGTCTATACCGACAGTGGAACTATACTGGCTCAGCTGAGTGCAGGGATCAATGCGCGCAGCAAAATTACTACCTGGCTGTACGTCACTTGGCGGAACAAATACTGACACAGCCGCGTGGCTCATCGCTCGTCAGTATATGGAATAAAACCGGGAACAACTACCACATCTGTAATACACTGACTAAATCTCCAACAGAGATTTTTGTGTGAACGTTATGAGTAGCCGGATTTTGTCTCGTGACAGAATAAAAACAGAACGACCGCCGAAACACAATAGTTGTGTGAATACGTCGGACACACACAGGGCATTTTAACCATTCTCGTTAATAATGAATCCTTAACGACTGTACCGACCAGGGCCGGTGTTAGGGGGGGGGGGGAGGTAAGCGGGTCAAAAGTACCCGGGCCCGCTGGCTGAAGGGGGTCCCCGATCACCTACTGTAGGGGCCCTCAGGCCATGAAGAATACCCCATTGTCGCCCGGCCAGTTTGTAGAGCTTATAAAAAAAAAAAGGTACTGACGGACTGTGTTGTTGAAATATTTCAATGGCTGCCGTCTTCTTCAACTGCAACTGATTCCTTAGAAGATGTCACTTTGTGCCACAATACTAATGTCTTTACACCTTGACAAGAAAGCAGGACCAAAGTGGTCGGCCCTGTTATCACAGCTTGTGCACATGTGAAGACTTCATTTCAGCCACACGCCACGAAAGTATTTTTTCTAACGTTATAGTTTACATAAGAGAACTGTCATAGACACCGAGCGTGGTGATTGAGCGGTAACGCTATTGCCTCGCATTCGGGAGGACGCTGGTTCCAATCCCCATCCGGGCATCCAGATTAGTATGTCCATGCTTTCCCGAAATCACTCCAGGCTAATGGTGGGATGCTTCCTGTAAAAGGCCATGGCCGATTTTCTTCCCGTTTTACTTTCCCACATCCAATAATCTCGACGTCAACAAGGCATAAAACCATAAGAAAAAAAAAGTCTAATGCAGATAACTTTGCTACTCTTTGCCCACAGAAATTTAAAATAAAATCATTAATTCTCAAGCAGCAATGTTAGCGTAAGTTTTGATTAAATTGAAATTTAGCCTGTCATTTAATGTTACCCAAAGGCCACTAGTGTTTAATGTTTTTTTATAAATAGTTTGGCTAGCGCCGTGTTACTGGAAACATTACTTCATGCTGATGAAAATAGTTACACATTCCTCACGATCTATGCGGCCATGACCAGCATTAAAACTATCACTAAATTATTAATAAGTTGTTGAAACTGATTTTGATTTTTTTTTCACTGACGCATTATTACTGGAGTTATTGTTTCATACGTATGTGAGTAGTTTACAACCGTACCACGAAGTAAATTAGAAGAGAAATATATACAACATCACAAAATCAGAGTTATGAACGTAGTTTAACGACAATTTTATTTAGTTAAGCAAATGTGAAGAATTATTGCCACAACAATGAAAGAAATATTTCAACGTATTAACTATTAGTTGCTTCTTCTTTATTTATATTCGTTTGATATTGATGTTTCAGTTATATTCCCTGATCGCTGTTATAGTAGGCTAATAAATATGGGATCACTTTTATATATCGATGCAGTAAATCGCGTGCAATAGAAGCTTTCATTTTATATCAGAAGTATAAATACTAGTCGTTACAACAGAGGCATCGTGTTATTAAAGTTGTTTAACGATAATTTAAGTTGCTCTCATTACCGCCATGCTATTGAAATCATTACCTAATTTGAATGAAAGCAGTTCCATATTAACCGTAATCCAGGTCATCTGGACAACGATTAAAAGAAATATTATGTGGAGTAGTGTAAGTTCGAGCTTGTAATTGAAGCTTTGATATTTTAGCGGCTTAGCGCAGTTGGTGGGTAGCTTAAAATGCAGCAATAGCGATGAGAACTGAAGGCAGAGGAGTTGCGTTAGTCATAATTTTATAGCTATTACATATAGTTAACCAATTGTCAGAACATTCTGATCAATTCATTTTTTACGGGTTTTGAGGCTGGCGTAACTAATAAAGAGCAATGTAAGAAAATTCATTTTCGCTCTTAAGATCCAAACTACGTTAAAACGTACAGCTTGATAATTGCTCCCAGATTGTTATCTTAATTTTTCGTGGCATGCGTATAAAGATATTTGAAGCTGCTCCAGAGCTAGTAAAACATACAGAAAATACGTTGACAATGAGTACGCACGATCATTGTATCATAATAGTGTAATTTTCAGAAGACAATATTTATGTTGATCTGAAGTTTAATACGAACGCTAATGGACATTTAATGATAAAATGTTAACTATTAAAAAGGTTTATTCATTTTAAAGCCGAGTCAAATGAGTAACAACGAATGGTCAAAACAATATAAGATCTAAACTTAAATAAATATGTTGCACCATATCGTTGTTTTAAGAAGTAAGCATTAACTTAAGTATGTTCAATAAAGACTTCAGGAAACAAATCTGTGATTCATTTATCGATTAAATACTCAGTCTTGATGTTTAATAAATGAATGATATATCATTATAAAACACAAGTGTACCAATTAAAGAAACAAAATGTCCTTGGCGGATACGAAACTCGCTTTAGTTAGTCACTAAGGAAAACTTTTCGCTACCAACGATAAAAGATTTCAAATAAAACATTTTTAACTTATCGACATGTACGAAACAGTGTTTTTACCTTTTTTAGAGACTTTATTCATTCAATTTTTTTTGTAATCTCTGGCATAAGGCTCAGTTATTCTTAGAGAATGTTTGATTGTTATAGTTATGCGCTCGGAAGTAGAAGTTATGTATACCATCTCTAGCAAGAAACAATATTTAGTTACACTAGAAATATTAGTTTAGCCTTTTAAATGAATACGCCGTTATCAAAGTTAATATTTTAAGGACACAGAAATAAATTCGGCAATTTAATTTATGTCGGCAATCAGTGCCAATAAAAAAATGGTATCCTTCGAACAACAAAATTGTTTTTCCTGTGTTAAAATCGAAAGAAACAATATTAAAATTACGTTGATATTTGAGAATAAAAAAAGACTGCATTCTCTTCTTTAATTTGGGGACAATTTAAAGAGTGAGATTAAACAAATGACAGTTGTGACCCCTTTCGGTCAAGAAGATAAACCTATATATAAAAGAACGGATTCAATATTTAAAATGTAGTACCAGTAAACAACAGTAAGAAATTAGAGAAGTGCTATTATTTGTAGTCGTATAGCTAAATAATCGATAATTTAATAAATATGTTTATTTTTAAGATAGCATGACTGTTATAAAAATCATTTTATGTTTTTTATGACCTAGCATATACACTCAGTTATAATTATGAACGCAATATGAGCTTGTGATTCCAATGAGGAATATAACTCGAAATGGCTCAAAACGTAAATGAATTTTCAGTGAAAGTATTGTAATGACGTTAATACTCTGTGAAGTAATAAACTGAAAGTGGAAACGAAATGCAGTGAATTACTAACACAGTAAACCAGAATGTGCCAGTTTGATTTCTCAGCGTTGCAGCTGTCGATCACGCCAACATGACGGCCTGCAGCTGCGATTAGAGCGGCTCGTCATTAGGACAGTAATGAGAAGGCAGCCGAATCTGCTCCGCTCTGCTCTGAGATGAGATTGGGCTGCAAGCACCGCACCACCACCGCCACCGAGAGGAAAAAAGGAGAAAGGAAAGGAGAAAAAGTGAGGCGCTGCCAAAAGCTGTCGGCCGGCCACTGATGAAGAGGATCCACTTTCTGCCCAGCGCGCGAGTGGTTCCCGGCTTCTGTTACTCATTACCAGCATCTCCCAGCAAAATCAGGAATGAGGTGCAGGGCTGCCAACCAAACCCTGCCGAACAATAGGCGGAATGATAGCAAATGCACATTACAATCCATGTGACTAGGAACCACCACCGGAGGAAGATATAAATTCAGTAGTTCCTTAATGTTAAGTTAGAGTGGTTTGGTGGTTCAGTGGTTAATGTGTCTGATTGAAGATCAAAAGGTCTCCGTTCTAAGCCCTGCCTCAGCGGAGATTTTCAAAGGCTGTTAACCCAACCAACATCTCTAGCAAGAATAGCTGTATATTGAAAGGTACACCAGAGCATTCGTTGTTCACATTATACGTTAACGGTATGTACCCTTTACTAGATAGGATTACCGGATTAGTTTAGGTAAGGATTAAAGGAACTGGTCGTCCTACCTCTGATACAAGGTTTACTACGCCTTCTTCCGGAGTGTCCAAGCAACCTTTGGCTTGAGGACCACGCGTAGCTTTATTTTTAATATTAAGATTGTTCCGATGAATTAATTTACGAATAATGATAAACCACAGGATAAGATGCTTTACTAAATGAAAGGCGCCAACTCTCTCTTGGAAATGAAATAAGCATCATCAGTTAAGGGAAACGGTGTTCCAAATATTTATTTTTATATTTAATGTTCCGTTGTCTACCCATATCGGTATATGGTCTCTTGATCATTGTAGGAACTATTAGTTAAGCGTTGTGTTTTGGGACGCACATAATTACCACTTCACATTGAGGTTGACTGAGAGATGACTTCGGAATAACGGAGTTTTGGAAAAGTTTCACATAACTATTACAATTCTTCATAAGCTATTTGTTATTTAGTAAGAGAATATAGGTAGTTTGGTGGATGAGAAAGAACTTTCTGACTTAGGCTCGTTTCACACGGACACTCGGTGTCCGGCCACTGAATTCTTAGACACCGGCCACCGGAATCTTAGCGTGGCCACTTCAGAGCCACTTGGTGTCTCTTACGTCAGAGACACAGCTCCCGCTTTCTCACCGACAATGAAGGCGATTGTTGTAATTCATATTGGTACTAGTTTTATTCAGAATGTTGGAACCTGAGGAATTGGCCGCGGCAATATGCATTTTAAACAATCTCAAAAAAAAAAGAAAAAGGAAAAGAAGGAAGTGGGTTCATCCAATATGTGCTAAGAGATTAGAAAGTGGTGCATTTTATACGTTGTTTAACGAAGTTCTGGCGGATGATAGAAAGTTCTTCAATTATTTCAGGATGTCACAGTCTACGTTTCATGAACTACATGAAAAAATAAAGTTTGGATTTAATTACCAGGACACCAATATGCGAAAATGTATCCCAGGGATTGAGAGATTGGCTGTAACAATTAGGTAATAAAAAATTCTTTTTTAATTATAGAATTTATTATACTGTCAAAAATTTAAAAATAAATCTGCATGAATATGTAACATTAATACATTACATTTTAAGAAGATTCATTGCTCATAAGTGAGAGCAAACTCGAATCGTCAGATGGAACTGGAGATTGATGGTAGGTAGTCTTCTGCACCGTTGTGTTAGGCTTGGGAACAGAGTGATGGTTAAGGTGGTGCATATTCTTTGGTAATATTCATTTTGCAGATATGGTGGATAATGGATAGGAGCAGAAGCAGTGGAAGGAATGAGATATCTGTTATAATTGTCGGAACCACATGGCAGTGGATCATTATATTTTGCTAAAACCTGAATAATTTCTGCTTTTGCAAGTAACTTTTTATTTCAGAAATGGTTTTTAAATGTGCATGTAGGGAAAGTAAAAAATAACTTGTCATCATCGTCATCAGCTCTGTCAGAAACGCAACCTTATTGACTCTCTCAGTGTGTCATTAAGTTCCTTAAAGTATCCTCTGAGTCATGCGATTTTTTTTTTTCTTTTTTGGCCACGATCTCTCGGAGAATAAATTCCTCCGGAATGTGTGCTTCTAGTTCATGGCATTCATTTTCAGGTTCCAGGCTTGAGTGTGTTCTTAAAAAAAAATGATAAATTAGTATTTTCAATAAATTAAAAAAAAAAAACTATTTTTTGATCTCACAAATCAGATTTTACCTGTTGTTTTGAAAAGTCAGCTTTAAAAATTTAAGCATTTCAAAATAAACGTATGATTTTCTGCTGGACGCTTCGTCACCTGACTTAGATATCTTTTGCTTTGCTAATTCCCTAGTGAAGCTATTTCTCAAGCTCTTCCATCTGCGTTGCATTTCCTGGCCTAAAACAATTACAATAAAATATTGTTTTAACTGTTCAAAACAATGTCTGTTTTAGAAAATTACCTTACTTTTAAATAATTTACAGATATCTGGCTGCCGGAAGTTCTCTAACTGACTTGCATTACTACTATAGAATTGGCATCTCAACGCTATCCGGAATTGTGCAAGAAACGTGCAAACTAATATGGGAAACATTAAAAACTGAATGTATTCAACCTCCAACGCAAGATAAATGGCGGGAAATTGCCGACGGTTTCAATAAGAACACAAATTTTCCAAATTGCCTTGGTGCTATTGATGGGAAACACGTTAGAATAATAAAACCTATTGATAGTGGGTCAACTGTATTATAACTACAAAAAGTATTTCTCAATTGTTCTGTTGGCGGCATGTGACAGCAACTATAATTTCACTTATGTTGACATCGGTTCATATGGGCGAAATTCAGATGCAGGAATTTTTAAAGAAAGTCGGCTTTGGCATGCTATACAATCAAATTCCTTAAATGTCCCCGCACCTGCACCGATAGGAAGTCATACAAATGCAAAATTTCCCTTTGTTTTTGTAGGAGATGAGGCATTCGGCTTATCAAAAACACATTCTTAGACCATATGGTGGTAAAAACCTCTCTACTACAAAAAGAGTATTTAATTATCGCCTAAGTCGAGCCAGGAGGTATATTGAGTGCACATTTGGAATATTGTCCAACAAATGGCAAATTTTTCACAGGCCACTTAACGTAGGAATCGAATTTTCTGAAGACATTGTTAAAGCATGCGTTATTTTACACAACTTTGTGCGCTCGAGAGATGGTTTCATGTTTGATGATACCCTCTCATGCGAAGGATTCATTGATTTCGAATGAAGCCAATAACGTAAAAGCAAAACAACCAACGGAAATAAGAGATTCATTTGCAGAATTTTTTGTAGGGGAAGGCAATATTCCATGGCAATATAATAGAATATAAATTTTTTGCAGTATCAATATAGTTGTAATTAGTTATTAAATTTTTTGTATAAACTGTAAAACTTTAAATTTAAAATGAAAAAATAAATTTTAAATTTTAAATACAAAATTTACTTACTTTTCTTGTTTTTTTCTTCATCTGGCAGTTCCTTGAAATCGGGCACCATCAAACAAAATATTTCATCCCAACACTTTTGTTTTTCTGTTTTATTTGAATACGCCACTGCTTGAACATCCCATAGAGCCGGTCTTTCTCGAATCAGCTCTATAAATTGTTCAGTATCAAAGCACTCCATGCCACTGGTGTCTCGTGTGAACGGTCTAATAGAACTGACTGGTTGGTTGGTGGCCGAGACACAGGGCAGTGTCCGAGCGGCTAGAGGGGAAAGCCACCGACCAGACACTGAATCCAGTGGCGCAAGACACAGCCGCTCCGTGTGAACGCTCTCATTCTGTTCCATGTTCCGGCGGTTGTCTCAAGATTCAGTGGCCGGACACCGAGTGTCCGTGTGAAAGGAGCCTTAGAGCTTTTAAATGGTCAAATTCCATCAGAATGTGTTATTTTCATACTGCTTCATTCTACTATCCAGTAATCATATTTATTTATTTAAAATTTCTGCTGAACTATATTTACTGTGAAATTATGGTTATTGTAAGTCTAGGCCTGGCTTTTATTAGCTTTTTACAACCTTTACTGTATTAAAATCTCTTCAGAAATACCAAAATCTGGTATATGGCAAAATTTTAGGGTTAGATTTGATTTATATTGAAATTAACTATTTACCTCTGGATAATGTTTATTAGATATGATAAAAGGTTTGCTTAGATACTCTATTTACTGTTATTTAACATTTACTTCTTTTAAATCAGTTCAGAACATCTCCTTAACCAATATTAGGATCTGATAGTGAAAGTTTACTTTTATATGGAATAACCTATTTCCTGCTAAAATATCATTAGTTTATTGCAATTTATGGCTTATTTATGTTTGCTAAGTGCTGTTTGTTTACTTTACTGTACTTGAAGTGTTGTTATCTCGATTTTAACTGTGGTACCGTGTACTGATATTAACCCCAAACTTGGCCGGATTTTAACGGAATCTCGAAAATAGAGCGAGGGATACCTTACAACATTCTTCTGGACAGGGATAACAGATTCACATTCAGCCCATGGATTTCATAACGAAGTGAGACTTCCTATCTCTGCTATCCCATTCATACAAAAAACAGCAAATTTGGAGAACCAAAGTTGCAAACCAAGCAATAAAGCAATTACCTTTAAGCTGCCACAGATATACCATTTATATTTTTCACATTGGATTTTTTTCTAAAACTAGTTTCATATTTTCATATCTCTCTTTCATGTCAGCAGCATGCGCTACAAGTAGTGATGGAAGTTCATTGCCAATATGTAGCAGGACAGCCTTCAAACTAACTTGAGATGAGCCTATGAACAATCACCACTCATCTGACCGGTGCTGATGCCCAAGAGTTTCCATAACAGAACAAATATAGTTGCAAAACGCAATACCATTTTCTTCAGAAAAGCAGTCTTTAAAATCACTATCACGGATATGATAATTACATATTCTTACGTCTTTTTGGAGTAGATTCCAGCCTTGGACTCTGGAAGTTAAAACTTCAGCTTGCTGTTTAGACAGGTTTAAATCCTGAATTAGGTCAGTAAGGTCTTGTTGATTGGGAAAGTATGGTTCTGATGAACAGCTTCTGCCTACGTATGTGGGATCATTTTTATAATCATGATCATCTGAATCTTTTTCAGTTTGAGCTAGGTCAGAATCAGGGTAACTGGTTAAGGTCTTAGTGCATATAGTGGTACAGGGAAATCTTTTTCAGTTTGAGCTAGGTCAGAATCAGGGTAACTGGTTAAGGTCTTAGTGCATATAGTGGTACAGGGAAATCTTCACTGTGTAAGTCAGGCCTCACTGCAGATGACAAATTCAGATTCTTCATTGTATATTTTGATTTAGATGTGATTCCTTTAATATTTGTTGAACAAAAATAACAATCAGTTATCTGATCCTTCAGTTCCCTCCAAATCATGAGAATTGCTAAAGGCATATGATGTGTACCATTTTTCCACCCAGACCATAGCCTAACACATGAAACACAGCATACATTTGGAGCCCAGCTCTTATCAAAATCACCAACTTGACAACCAAAGTATAAAACTTCATAACAATGTTTCACAGGTCGCGTAAAATGCTATATCTGGTATTTTTATGTCTGTTATATTTTAACACATTAGACATTGTGCCTGTAAATGGTTTTCCTCATCTTACATGTAGTATAATAGTTTTCACTAGTATTTTAATAAAATAACAAATGAAGTTAAATCATAGTTTCATTTAGCTGAAAATTCTTATCCTATAAGCTAACAGTTTACAATCTGATAACTGTGTTATGACATGGCAATCAGTCAAGTAAATTTTAATACCATGTCTGTTGTTAAAAACTTTAAAGATAACTGAATACACTGAAAATCAAATAATTAAAGTAATAAATACTTCAATAACCATTCATCACAAATGACTTGTATTCAACATAATCTCATATGTGCAGACAGAAAATTCACTCAGCATTTTCCTTGAGAATTAAACCATAAGAAAAGATTTATGTATCCTCAATTATTTTTATTACTATTATTTTGCCTGTAACTAAATATAAGAGGAACTTGCGAGTCTCCCTGTTATTCTTTAATTACTTTTTGATCATCAACTAAGTATTTTGCCTAGTACTTATTACATATTTCAGCCATACTCTGTCAATATCTATAGAATATTGTATTCCAACACTTTTTTTGATAACTTATTACCTGATAATTGCCTTATTACCTGACAATCATATGTATTATAGCACCTCCAAGAGTTTATTATTATTATTATTATTATTAGGGCTTTATTCCTCATCAACATCATAAATATTAGAGGTGGGAAAACACAGGGAGCAATAAACAGGAAGGAATACAGCTATGGCTTTTTAAAGGAACAAATCTGCCATCCACCCACAATGGTTTTGGGAAAGCTTGTAGAACCAAGGATTGAACCAACATCTTCAGTTACTGCTCTCATATGCATTAAATGTGTATATTTAATTTTTCAGTCTATAAGGAAATGATTAACAGTTCAAGATAATCACCTGCTTAAGTTCTATAATGTTAGCAAGGAAAACTGAAGGTAAATTGGTTTTAAAGTAAAAAATTGTCAGCATCCAAACTAGCAGACAAAAACACATTACCAGTTAATTGTGCCTTCAACTTACTTTATATCCTTCTGAAAGCTGCTTTCCATTAATTTATCTGCTTCATCAAGAACAAAGAGTCGGATAGTATCAGTCTTCATGTAAGATTTCTCAATAAGATGTTTTACCCTTCCAGGAGCCCCAATAGCAATATGACATTGCTTAAGCTTCTTGATGTCATCTTCAAATGGTAAACCACCAATAAATGTTTCAACTTTAAGACCTGTGAATGAACATAATTTTATGCTTTTCAATTATCATAAATTTAAGTTTATAGTCCAATTATAATTAATTGTACATGTGCTCATTGTATACTGATATGCCAAAACTTTAGGACTACTGTCCATTGTGAAAATTGAATGGTGTGCTGGTGATGTTGCGGGTGGAGTCATGCAGTAAGAAAATACATATGCGGAGCAGAATTGCATGGTGAGTCCTTATGTGTGACAAATAGGGAACCTAAAAAATATGATAGGATAGGGGGAAAAACAGATACCCATTCAGCCATCACTTACCACAGATGAAGGCAGGAGGGCGAGACACGTAAAAACACAAAAAAAAACAAAATGCACAATATTTCGGCATGAGCCTTAATCATGTGAGAGGACGAGACATATGGCAGGAGGAAAGATGTGGTCACATCCCAACCCACCACTTGAATGAAAACACAGGCAGAAAATGTGCATTGGTGGTAAAATATACATATATATATATTATATATATATATATAAGTAACTGACTGTAAAATGAAATGAGAGATAGCAAGTGACAGGTTTAACGTAGGTTTAGGCCTGGGTTGTGTCTGGTGTCAAGGATATGTTGGTAGGCTACTTTCCCTATCAGCGGAGTTCTGAAGGGGTGGTGGTATTTGTAAAAACTCTAATAGCTTCTAGCTGTGAAACAGGTGTTGAGGTTGTTCAAATTATGAAAGTTTGCATGAATTGCTACTGGATGGTCTGGGTTGGAAGTATAAACTGTTTGCCTGTAGCCATTTTAGCCTGTAGGATAGTTGTTGAGTGGTTCGAGACCAATGTAAAGAGGCAGGTGAGTTGGTAAATAAGGTGAGTGGTAGCAGACGTAGCATGTCCAATTATAGGGAAAGATTCGCCTGGACAGGATTAGAGTAAGTAGTGGTGGCAGGGTGCATGCTGCAAGTTTTACAGCAGGGTCTGTTACAAGGGAAAGATTCCTGTGGAAGGTCCTGGAGTCGGCAGGTAAATACTTGTGTTATTCAGATTGGGTGGTCTGCTGAAGCAATTGCGGGGAGCAGTGGGTAGGATTTTGAGAAGGACCATAGGAATCATGCCCACTGTGCAGTATATGGTTGACAGATTCGAGGACAGGAAAAAAACTGGGTGACAAGTGTTGGTCCACAGTTAGTTTAGGAGGTGCAGAACGAGGGTTGTGAGGTGATGGCACGGGAAATTTGTTTTTCCACGAGATCATGGGGGTTATTGGCGGGAAAAAAGAGTTTGGGATAGTTTTTGGGAGTAACTGGAGATTGATTCAAGATCAGAACAGATGCGTCTGCCACGGATTGCAAGCCTGTTATGGGAGGAAATGTTTGATGTGGAAGG
This sequence comes from Vandiemenella viatica, assembly GCA_031002005.1. NCBI lineage: Eukaryota > Metazoa > Arthropoda > Insecta > Orthoptera > Morabidae > Vandiemenella > Vandiemenella viatica. The sequence continues at coordinate 122,331,570 of JARYHS010011408.1, forward strand.
GGTGACAACTGTCAAAGTGTAGGTATTGTTGTAAATTTGGTGGTTTGATGTGTACTGAGGTGTGGAGGGCCCCCTGTCGTAAGGTGATATCTACGTCAAGGAAGGTGATACAGGTGTGGGAATATGACCAGGTGAAATTGATGGGGTGATTGTATAGAGTGAGTTGAGGAGGTCTAGGAGGTGGTCCTCCCGGTGGGTCCAGATCATAAATATATCATCTATGTATCTGAACCAAACGAGGGGACTGAGGGTGCTGTTCTTCAGAAAAATTTTCTCCAGACAGTCCAGGAAGAGGTTGGCATAGGACGGGGCCATGTGGGTACCCATGGCAGTGGCGCATATCTGGTGATAAATCTGGGAGTTGAAGGAGAAATAGTTTTTGGAGAGGATAAAGTTGGCTAGGGATAAGAGAAAGTATGTTCTGGGCAGACTGATTGGAGGGCGCATATCAGGAAGTGTTGAAGGGAACTGAGGCCTTCAAGATGGGGAATACTGGTGTACAAGGAGATCTCAGTTCCCTTCAACACTTCCTGGAAAAGATGAGATTCCTCCCACACAGACCCAGCACTACTATTTACATTTCTTATATTTTTACTTTCACTTATAGTTTTTCAAAATTCGATTTTTATATATGTATCCCCACTCAGTGATTATGTTGGTCTACCACTTTCAATGATAATATACCTCAATAGTATTGATTATTGATCCAATATTTGAGCTTCCCCCCTCCCCGCCCCCTCCTACACTACCATCTGCACCGGCAATGCCATTCACCAGACGGCGGTCTCTGTGTACACATCTGACTCCGCCTGGTGTCTCACTTCTGCACGAATAAGGCTTTATGCCGAAATATTGTGGTTTTCTTGTGTTTGTCTTCCCAGCCACCTTCATCTGTGGTAAGTGTTGGGTCATATTTCCCTATCCTTCCTTAGTTTTATAGCCTTAAAGCATTTTCCTGGTCATTTGTATATATATATATATGTTGAGACCAACTAGGACCACATTAAGCCTTTCTGCAATTGGCAGCGAGTTTCATCTTCTTTTGGGACGAGAAGTCCTTCATTCTTTTGAATGTCCTGTTGTGCTCTTCTATCCAAGGTGTACCATGTCTTCTTTTGGGGTGTTTGTCTCGGTTTGTCCCATTAGTTAATAACTTCTTCTCAAAAAGCTCTCTATTGAAAGCATCTTTTGGTTCTAATCCCATCAAATGAATTTCTTCTTCAATATTTGTAAACCAGGGCATTACAGTTTTTGGGTTTTGAATCAAATAAATTAAAGATTTTTGTTTGTTTGAGGTGGCCATAGAATTGTGCCCAATCTTTTGTGGATTGTTTTGATGATTTTCTCTATTTTGCTGTAGACTTCTTTGTTGGATCTCTTTCAATGGACACCATTCTTGAAGTTGGAATTCCCCTAACAACTTTTCGCTCTTTTCTCTCCAATTCTCCCAAGAGTCCTTTTCGGCATTCAGGAACAAGGTTTTGGCTGCATACAAAATTACTGGTTTCAGAACTGTTTCATAATGATGTATCTCAATATTTTGTGAAAGATATTTTTTGTTTTAGAACTCTCATGAAATTTGTTAGGCTATTTCCAGTTTGTGAATAACTTGCTGAATAGCTTCTTTGTCCAATCCATTTTTCATGATCCCACCCAGGAACTTAAATTTTTCACTCCGTATTTGTTTTGAAGTTTTGGCAGAGCTTCTTTGAAGTTAGTCATTATTTCCATTTAAAAAGAAGAAAAAAAAGATAACTGTAAACTGACTTTTCAGCAAATCAATTTGGATCCACACAATTTTAAGTCATCTGATAAGATAGCGATGTCATTAGGGAAAGCTAGAGTGTCTATTTTAATCCCTTTAGATTTATTTCCCATTCTCAATGGACTGTAGTCAGTTTCCTTTAATTTTGCTCACCAGTTCAGAATGATCTTTTCAAGAACACAGATAAAAAGTAGTGGAGACAAACTGTGTGTATATATATGTTATGGATTTATGCCTTGTCGATGTTATTAAAGGCAGGAATGGACTGGGGACAACAAACAGAAGGAATTCGATAATGGCTTTTTTGAAGGAAGCACCCCAGCATTCACCTGGAGTGATTTGGGGAAACCATGGGAAATCCAAATCTGGATGACCAGACAGGGATTTGCACCCATGTCCTTCTGAATCCG